>JBBPKT010000360.1:0-21843 GCA_038089395.1 Pulveroboletus frians | reverse complement strand
TCCCCAACTATTGACCTTGTTGACCCTGCACCACCACCATCGGTACCACCACCCCCCCCACCACCGCCGCCAACGTCACCTGGTCATGACCGCGCGCGATCGACCTCACCGCCACCTCCATCCTCATCACCCCCGCGCGTCCTATTGGTTCCCCACTCTAGACTACCGTCTCCCCGTCCGCCACCCCCAGAACCATTACCACCACCCGCGGTGCCACCCTCACACACCCCAGAGCCGATCGCTTCTGGCTCCGGATCTTCTCGACGCCCATCCCCGTCCCCATCTCGTTCTCCGAAATCTTATTCCCCTCCATCATCCCTATCTTGGCCTCCGCCGCCTTCTGAATACCCACCTGGACGCAATTTCAAGATTATATATGACCCTGTGACGGATAAGGACCGGGACGGTCGCATGCGCGCGCTTCTCGAGAAAATCCGTTTGATTGAGAAGGACGGATGCCCACCTTCGGAACTTCGGATTAATGGCAAGGGGAAAGGCAAGGAGACGATCGCGCGGTACGACGGGGAAGTGATCGACGGGGAGGCCGCATCTGTACCCAAGGATCCACGTAAAGCACTCGGTTTCAAGAAACGGCCAGGGCGAGAAGCATTTCATGAGGTCAAGTATGAGGTGCGTTATCCATAGATAATGCGTGCTATATATATCTGACATACACGCGTAACAAAGTATGATCAACATTCGACGGGTCCACCACCGCCTACGGCTGTACTTGTTATGAACATCTCGCCTCTGACGCCCACGCAACACATACGACGTGCGTTTTCCGTACATGGGAAGATCTCATCGTTTGAACCACAGATTGATATGGAGACTGGAATGGCGCTTGGGATTGTCTTTATCCGTTATCAGATACACGATGAGGCAAAACAGTGTGTCGAGCGTGCTCATGGGAAAAAGCTGGGCGTCGTCACAGGAGCGGGTGAGAACGAGGAGCTCAAGGTGGTGTTTGATGGTGAGGGGTTGAAGTTGAAAGCCGTACTCAGGGAACTGGATGAGCGGAAGAAGCGGGATCGGGAGGAGAAACGGAGGAAGGAACGAGACGCCAGGGCAGGCCATTCCAATCCTCCGCCAGCATCGTCAACCCCGAACTCGACGCAGACCCCAAATCCTTCGAATCCGACATGGCGACCGAGCCATCAGCTCCCGCCTCGCCCTACACATGTCCCGAGCAGCCGGGCATCGCCAACAGCGCAGGCGCGCCCGATGGCGAAACATCCTCCGCCACCTGTCCAAGCTGTCCTCATCAAGGCACGAATGAACAACTCGACGAATCGTCGCTCTACGTCTCTTCATGGTCTAGCACCGCCCTCCACACACTCTTCATCTTCCACGCCTGTTCACGTTCGTGGACGTCCATCGCATCATTCCCATGCGTTTGGCGATCGTACACCACGTTCCCGTTCACCATCTCCGATCGCACGCAAACCTGGCCAAGCGAGCGCGCGCCATGGCATTTCGCGTCCATCCGCTTCCCCTGCCATCCTCTCTGTGCTCTCCAAGAATGGGTACGACCACGTTCGCCTCGAACTCAGCGGAGGCGCGATGCACTCCGTACTCGAGTCCGACGTTCTCGCGTTCTTTTCAGATTTCAAGGTGGACAGCGTCCTCCGTGATCATAGTGCCTGGTACGTCACGTTCAAAACGCCCGATTCGGCACGGAGGGCAGCGATGGTGCTCAACACGGGAGAGCGGACGATCGCGCATCATTCGGTGACTGTGGCAGCTTGTCCGCCGCCTTCAAAAGACGCGGTGGCAATGGCGGAGCAGGGTGAACCAGTTGGTGGCGTGAAGAGGACATGGACACGCGAGGAGATGGTGCAGACTGCGGAACAAGCGATCTTGAGGGAGCTGAGAGTGCTGTTAGAGAAGGATATTACGGAACGGGTCGTCGCGGCTGGGTTGCGCAAGCTGGTCGCGGAGGAAAAGACAAAGGCGGCAGCGGAGTCGAAAGGGAAGGAAGGTACCAGTGGCATGATGGAGGGAGAGGGAAAACCAGCAGAGGGCAAGGGATGGAAGGGATTGTCGTTCCGGAAACCAGGCAAGAGGGTGAGGGAGGAGGAGATCAAGGCTGTGATAATGCCTGTGGTGGAGGATGCCCGCCTAGATGAGGGGGAGCCTGAGCCGGAACCCGAACCCAAGCCGGAGCCAAGTCCTGAACCGGTGGTGTCACCACCGAAGAAGAAGCGGAAGAAGGAGGTCGCGCCAAAGGAACGCAGCGTCGAGGTTGACTCAGAGGTTGAGGACAAGGTGGGTCTCGATGCGCACAAGCGGCTTTTGTCGCAAGACGTGGACGTGGAAGAGCCGGTGAAGAAAAGGTTCAAGAGCAGCGCCGTGGAAGAGAAGGAAGTGCCGACCAAGAAAGCATCGTTCAAGAAGAAGCCGCTCAAGAAGAAACCAGCCAACGATGTTGTCGAGGAAGTCATTCTTCCGGACGGCCTGGCATTCGTTCCCCCTACCACCACGACCATTATTGATGTGTCCAAGTTGGAGTCTCTATCACGATCGCCCTCACCTCTTCTGCCGGAACGTCCGCCACCAATTCAACCTCCCGATCCCATTCAGGAGGGTGTCTGCCAAGACGACGAGGATCTCTACTTTGCTCGATTGGTACTTTCTGGAGAAACCGAACCTCCACGTCCACCATCGCCTCCGCCAGATACGGTTCCACCTTTCCGGAAACATATCACGGGTTCTGCACGTACAGAAGGTTACTACAAGATCTCGCACGCCGAAAAATCTGCTTATGTCGCCCAATACACACTCCGCTCTACTAATGTCGAAGACGCCGCTCCGACGGAGCAGCCACCTACCCAACATGTCATCTCTTCACGATCAAACCGCGCCAATGCGCGGCGACGCGCCCAAGGGTTGGAGGAGATCAATCAGGTCCAGCGTGCAGTCGCGCTGTCAAAGGGCGAGACGGGTGCCGCGGAACTTTCGATCAAGTTCAACCAATTGCAGACCCGGAAGAAGCACCTCCGTTTCGCGCGATCTCCCATCCACGATTGGGGACTGTACGCCATGGAACGTATTGCAAGAGGGGAGATGGTTATCGAGTATGTGGGTGAGATTATTCGTGCACAAGTCGCAGATAAACGGGAGAAAGTATACGAGAGGCAGGGTATCGGGAGCAGTTATCTCTTTCGGATCGATGAGGACTTGGTCGTGGATGCCACAAAGAAGGGTAATCTTGGGTGAGTCTCCGCTTGATGTATCATCTTGTAACGTGTTTGACGAGCGTGGTGATAGGCGGCTGATCAATCATTCTTGTGATCCTAATTGTACGGCCAAAATCATCACGATCAGTGGGGAGAAGAAGATTGTTATCTATGCCAAGCAAGACATTGAGCTCGGGGACGAAATTACATATGGTACGTGGTCTTCTCACCCACTTTTACTCTACTTGACGATGACCCTCCCCTCAGACTACCACTTTCCCATTGAACAGGACAAGATTCCGTGCTTATGCGGTTCTGCGAAGTGTCGTGGCTATCTCAACTAGACGTCGGTCTTCGCGCTTGTTTTTGATCCACCGTGTTGCTCCCGCGCATACTCTTTAATTTAAAAGTCACTCCGGTCACGCCTCATATCGAATCCAGTTATACCCCTCTCCTCATCCACCTCACACGTCCGAACCCACTGCGCTGTGTATCATCGAGATTGTTGCATACGTGTTTTCTATATCTTTTTTACCGTCGTTTTACTTTTTGTTTTTTGTTGCTATTTTTCGCATTGCATCACCAGAGCAATCTACTGACGATCACGAGCCTCAGTCTCAACACGCTGCGAGTGGATCGTCGAGGATTTCTCTGGGTAATCTCCTTCCGTTTGCCAACTTTGGCATGGTGACCTTTACGGACGCCGAGGCCACTAGTAGTAACATCTGCATACCTTCTGGTGCGACCGTTGTCAGCATCCGGCAAAACGGTTCAACTCTTGACTTTTGTCTGGATCGACAGTTCTTCCGTCCCAGTCATCTACGTGTCAACCCGTGGAATTGGATGAATAAGTGGTCGTCTATTCAGATGTCTCCCACCCATTGCATTTATCACCTTTTCTCCATTACCATTTGCAATACAGCGTTGCGCCCTCGTCCGCGAACGTGTTGGTTGGTGGATTTGGACGTGGGTTACGCGGCGCAACATCTGTGCTATTTACCTTCTGAATTGGACTTGGTCCCTAACCAATCGACCCGGTCCTTTTTGCGGCCAGAATGCGGTGTGGATCGTCAATTGCGTCCAGCCAACTTTGGTACATCGTGGTCATGGAGAAGACGGCAACCGCCTCACTTCCCCCGAGCATTTTCTGATCTCCATCATTGATTCAAGCTAGATGAAGAGCATGGGGCGTAGCGCGATCAAAGTGCGCATTTGGTATGTGGCATAGAGATGGCACTGGACGAACACTATCTGGTGACTAGCATGTCCCGCCACTTTAAAAAGGATGCGGAGATAACCGATTGTGGGAGAATGACATGGACACGCAGGGAGGATGAGGCACTGGTATGTAGTTTGGTGGTTAGGGCTGTGGAAGACTTCATCAGAGGGTGACATAACAACGAAGAATATGAAACGTTGTCCGCTGTACCATCCAACCCGACCAGGAGCGGTAATTCGTGCAAGCCGGTGTTGGTTCTGTTCGATGGGAGGCCTTGCTAAAAGCCATCAGCACCGCGTCATTCAGTCATAATGGATCGTGCCGGAATGGAAAGTGATAAAACACGACACTGCCTGAGTGATTTGGGAAAGGTCGAGCCTCGAGGGCTCGGTAGTGCAGCGACATAATTACATAAGCTCATGCAGACTCGAGTTGAGCTCGATCAACTCCTTTGTTTCAAGACCGGGGGAAGATCGTCACTTGCTCGATTGTCTTTCAAGAGGTAACCGATGCTTACTTGGTGTTCGTTATAGTAGCAACGGTTACTCAGGCTCCTTAGCCTGTTACTGTTCAATTCCTGCTAGGTCACCCGTGCCAGTGCTTGTGATGATGAAGGTGGGAACTTCGATTTGAGCGAAGTGCAGCTGCGCAAGACCGCATTTGATGGTCGCCACTGACTTGCGTGGAGCGGCATGCTTTGCCCTCATGCGAACGTAGGCGATAACCCGGATGTATAAAAGCCAAGAGGTGCGTTTTTTCGACGCCAGGTTCCCATTCCTTGACGATCTTTGCGCTCTGGTATTCATGATGCTTTTTAACGTTGCCCTATCCAGTGGCTTATTGCTCGTCTCGACAGCCCTCGCCCTTCCTTCTGGGCTGGGTGCTCGCATCGCTCCTCGTGGGGCGAGCTTTTTGTCCCATGTCAACCACCGTCTGGAGCAGGTTGCAGGTCCTATTACCTATGATCAGTACAGCCATAATTGGGCTGGCGCCGTCTGGAATGAGGGCAATGTTTGCAGCATTTTCCTATCCCACGATGCATGATCTCATCCTGGTTTGTTTTAATAGGGAACTTTCAGCGGTGTCACCGGGACGTTTACTGTCCCGACTCCTTCGGGTTCGAACGGAGATTCTGCTGCTGCCTGGGTTGGTATTGATGGCGACACCTGCGCGAGTGCTATTCTCCAGACTGGTATCGCGTTCACCGCTGAAAGCGATTATCCCACGTATTTTGGTAAGGTGATGTCGAACCATGTACTTACACTCATCTTGCTAAGTCTTTCCCAAATAGCCTGGTACGAGTGGTATCCCGATAACGCCTACACGTTCTCAGACATCAGCATCTCTGCTGGAGATGTCGTCAAACTCACTGTCACCGCTTGGTCCGCCAATTCCGGCATCGCAATGATCGAGAATCTGAGTAATGGCCAACTTGCGTCACAGAGTCTCAATTCCTCTACTCCTCTATGTGGTAAGGATGTAGAATGGATCGTCGAAGATTACATGCAGGGTGATAGTCTTGTCCCCTTTGCCGACTTTGGTACAGTTACCTTCACGAACGCTGTGGCCACCGGAACGAAGACCTATTACCCCAATGGCGCTACCATCTTTGACATCAAACAGAACAATCAAGTTTTGACCAATGCTTCGACTAACGGAACGTCCGTCACAATTCAGTACGTATAACGCAGGCAATCAGCGATGTGGCCTGTTTATTAGGAAAGTTACTACTACTGCACTGGAGTTGCAAGTTGTGTCAACCCGGTCGGACTCCTCTCATAAGACATACAGTTTTGGATTTTTGCAACTGAGTTGTATCCCTTACCTTTACTCCCCTCTCGTATCTTTGAGGTATTCGGGGGTTTGACTGTAACTTAAATTTGTACGGAATCAGACAACACGCGCAATGTACACTGAGAGGCTAGAAGGTATTGTGATGTGAACATTTGCTGCTTAATATGTACGTCTCTTATTTACCACGTAATCCTTGGACGTTTAAAATTCTTAACTTGATGAATGACATTTTGACAAACTGTGCAAGGGAATGCCTGTTATCTATTCATACTAGTAAGTCCAAGCCCCCCTTTTTGCGCTTTCCATCCGAGCATTTACATCATTTTCGTGTTTATGTTCGTCAGTCCTCGTTGACCCATGCAATGAGCAGCGGCTCCAGCGTCGCCTGCGCTTAAAGTTTAGATTGGTACAGTGTCAGGGTGAATGGCCGACGAGACAAGCGGTGAGAGAATGGTTCTGCAGCAGGTCTTGGTATTACGCTCACTGGAAGCCAATGCGAACTTTAACTCTTCAACATTTTCCGTAAGCAGCTCAGTCGGAGCTCGCATCAAGTGATCATATGAGGAGATTTTGGCACGCCTGAGCCAATACTCGCCAATATCCGTACATGATGCATGATAGCAATGCACACGCCCAATTGCGGTATCAAGTTGCCGGCGAGGCCTGGCGAACACGATGGATAGAAGATCCGGAGGCCATGCCTATGTGATCGCACCTGCAAAGTTCCGATTGTGGGGTTCATAGCATGGCTTCCACGAGTCTGCCTGCAGGAAATCCTGGTGGCAGGACACGCATCAAGGGACAGGTGACCCGTGTGTGTGTTGATACTAGACTCGAGTAGGGAACGGGAGAATGGACACGTGCACGAGTGTCACGCCGGATGTACCGCTTCTCGTTGTTTACGAGGTGGTGTGGCCCCTGTGAAAGCGTCAGATAGCGACGACATCGATAAGAGATACCCATGGATCGGCTTTCATCGGAGGCTGCCGAGGAGTAACCTTGGCGCTGTTCTGACTTGAAGCTAAGCTTTGAGGTAACATAAACGAGCTAGGTGGTCGTTTCTATTTCCGGGCCTTGCGAGACGACATGCGGCCAAAGAGGGTGTAATATCGGGAATATTAGTGCGTACCACTAGTGCTCTACCCGGGATTCGATTACGCATATGAGCGCAGATCAACAAGACATTCCATTTCGAAGGGGCCTTCTGACAAGGCTCGGACACGCGCACTGATCAGTCATATCAGAGACTGGTAGTAAGCGGGCCTCGTGCACCGGGAACATTTGTGTCATTGTATCCGGTGAGCAACGTTGTCCAGATGTTTTTTTTTTAAACGTTGGTCACCGTCGTCGGGAATGTGAAAGGGGAAGCTAAAGGTAGAACAAGGCTCCAGGAACGTTGTGATGGCTGCCAAGATTATCGGGCATTCGTGTGTACGGGTCGGATTAGAGTTTGTCTCCAGTGAGGGTTGCCTAATCCGTCACTAACAAACGATTGACCAAATGTGCAAGAAGGCGAGTCCCTGGTCGACCATGTCTTCAACATATCCTTGTACTACAAATGGCGCTCTGACGAGTATAAGAACTTTCGTTGTCTTCAGCAACGTCCCGAACTCACAGCCTGTCCCATACTCATTCACGGAACAACACCTCAGCAACCCTCCGTTAGATCATTTCCCATACGCAGTCCTATAATGTTCCAGCTTCGCCCTGCCCACCCCATCCAGACAAAAGCCATCTGGGACTCCGAAGACGTGTCCTCTGCCGCTGCCATGTACTCCGCCCAGCAATCCTACCCCACCAACGTTCAACTCCCCCGAACTCTTCAGCATCCACCTTACGCTGATATCCCTGCCCAGAACGTGGTAGCAGTCGCACCAGAACTGGCCGGCGTTGCAATCGAATACGTTCGCCGTGGGTTGCGCATCCAAGCGAATCAGTGAGTACTCCCTGTCCTCCCACAGTGCCCATACTTATGACGCCGTAGGATGCTGGCTGGCATATCGGCGCTCTCGCCATCCCATCTGCCGTCCTCGATGCCACGGCCGCAACTCCACCAGACACGATCACTCACCATTCCGATCCGTGCAACCTCCCATGCGACCTCCTTCCCAACGCATGTCTTAGCTCTCTCCAAGTCCTCTTCCCAAGACTCTCCCGCGCTTCTCGTCCCCACTCACGCGGTAGTCCTCGTATCCCAATGTGCATCCCTTCCCCGTTTGCCCCCTTCAACTGTGTCCGGGCACCCAAATGCGACAGTCAGCGTCACCCTCCCCATTCTCCCGCTCTCAGTGCCCTCACCCGCCGCATTCGCGCCCTTGCATATGTTTTTGTACACGCACTCCCCCACTCAGCTGCTTTCCACTCTCATCCCAGCGATCCCTCCCGCCTTCCTCTCGACTCTCGTATCTTCCCAAGCTGTAAGGGGTACGCTCTCTTCTGGCCCTGCATTGCACTCGCTTTCGGCGCATCTGCTCTCTTCGGCACCCGGAATGGGTGCGCTTACCAATGTCGCTCAAAATATCGCGGCTGTCTGGCGCAATGCGGTCGCTCTTGGTGTGCATGATCCCGAGCTCTGGGACTGTCTCGACTTGGCATGGGAAATCGTCCTGGGTGCGATGAATCTTGGGGCAGGTGCACACTGAAACGTGACGCGCTGGCGCGACGAACTTGTCAGTGTTACTAAAATAAATTCCTCGTCATGTTCCCGAGGAGGTTCCCACCCTCATCTCTTTCCCATTTTCCCATTTGCAACATCACTACATAGCTCACAATGCCTTCGGAATCTGTATCCTTTAACACTTCATTCGGCCTTCTACAGATCACCTATGACTGTATGGTTGTCTCTCTCTGATACCCTCTACTCTACCCCGAGTTAATAGTTGCAGAAACATGTATCTATTACATCCTTCAAGGGCAAGAAAACTGTATTCCCTTCTGCTCGGGTGATCGTAAGCACATAACCCAGTCGAGCGCCAAATCATGACCACAATTCTCGCGTATCAACAACCGTCACGCCTCAGTCGCTTTTACAAGGGTTCTGTCAAGATGTCGATCAGACCATATCACCGAGTATGAACCTTAAGCATGATAAAGCTTCTTTTCCACAAAGGATATCCAAGCAATCGGAGTATACAAAGTCTGAAATGCTTGGAATTTTTCGGCGTGCGGGTAGACTTTGAATACGTGTCTCTGACTAAAGGTGTCCACTGGAACTGTTCATTAATCTCGTTGAAGGAAAAGCATCTATGAGCAACAAAATTCGTCCCACGACATAAACCGAGCAAGACGACAGGCCTCAATAGATGGTGGCACTTGTGTGACAGGATGAGCAGATCCAAACTCCGAAACCTTCTAATGCGGGGACCCTCTACAAGTTGGTTGATGGCGACTGGCGACCAGCGAGTGTGAATGTGAACGCTGTTCCGAGTATCATATGCAAGCTTGCTTTTGGGCCTTTGTGTACGCAGTACCCCAGCTCCCTTGGCGCAAGAGCCTCGGCCATCGTCGTCGCGACAGCCATGTAAAACTGGACATCAAGTGTTGAAACCTTGTAACCAAGTCGGCAGCGCATCCGACAGCTTGATCGGAAACGTGGTACGTTCCCGAGGCCAACCGTCAAGGTAGTGAGATTCCTGGAGATCGAGTTGGTCCGTTCAGGGTAATAATGCCAGCGAGCAGTCACGGCAATAGATCTCGGCGGGGTTCATTGAACTTCGCCAAGTGAATCATCGATGTGCCGAGTCTCGAACAGCCTTTGGACGGCGTTGCTGCAGGGTTTGTTTGACTGCTATAGGCGTGACAGAACTACACCCTTTTTTTTTTTTTTCCGAGAATTGGCGCTTACCGACGTCAATGAGTAACACACGTGTCTGCGATTCGGAAGCGATAGGACTGGGACTGGTTAGTGTTGTACTTGTGACTGCCTGGATAACATAGCACTCTTAGGTCGGCCGCGTGTCTGGCATCAGGCCTTCAGGAGCAACCACTCTTGAGGGAATGTATGGGAGGGTCCTGTTGTCAGTGTCAGGTTACAGTAAATGACAATAGCAATCCGAATACACAATTCAATTGTGTATTCAAGTAGTGGCACTTGTGTCGTCGGTAGGACCTGATACAATGGGGGAGGTGAACGGATGAATGTTCTACTGGTGATTCGGATGATTCGAGAAGTGATTTAGGATTTCATTTGAGACGTAGTTTGAGTTGAAACGATCACCAAGCTTCGCCCAACCGTTCTACTACGTGCTATTTACACGTTCCGCTACCATGAACATGCGAGGTTGAACCCTCCGCTCAAGTCCCAATTCACCCTAACAGGAGATAGAGAAGTACAGCATGCACGGGCGCCCGTTTGCTTAACGGAAAGTTGCCGTGGGGCGCTCGCACGACTGCCTCCACATCCTCCACGTCCCTTTGTTAACTCGGCATTATATCATGGACGAAGACCCTCGTGGAACTCCTCCCGCGTCCGAATTCGACGTTCGAACAAAGATCGATGACTTTTCATCATTGTTATCGAGGACCATCATCTGCTTTTATCAATTCCTCGCCTCAGATAGCGAGTCAGAGGCTCCACGAAGAAGACTGCTCGACGAATACATGACTGTGGGTGGTGCCGCGAACAGTACCAAGATTCTTCTCGATACCAGCGACGAGCGCAAGGTGGACGGTTACCTAGAGCGTCGTAGGAAGATAGAGAGTCTGTGGGTACCAGAGGGACCTCTTGCACAGTTCGCTTCGCGCATGGAGAATGCATACAACATCATGTCACAGGCGATCGAGGATCATAGGAAAGTTGCTACACCCACTCAGAAGAGGGGTCCATTCCCACTTTCATTGGAGGCATTGAAGGAGGAAATTCGTGTCATTCAAGAGTACAAGCAAGCAACTACAGACACACTCTACGATGAATTCTACGGATCGTGCGTTTTTCATCCATCGTATTCTGAGTTCTCACACGCGTCATACCCAGGAACAAAAAGATGGATCCTAAAAGTTGGTCTGCTCGTTACATCATGTACTGATCTACTGAATACGTGAATACAGTTCAGCTCGCGGTAGACATCATTCAATGGCTAGGTTTCATCGATACATCTGATAGGCAGGAATTCATGTCGCGGGAAAGGCACGAAGGAACGTGTAAATGGATTTTCAAGCCAGATGTTTGCGAGCGTTATCATGAGTGGTGGTTGGCTACAGAAGGGTTTCTTTGGATTAGTGGTAAAGGTATGTGACGGCCTTTTTCTGTCCACGATTCGGTCTCACGGTGACGCAGCCGCCTCTGGCAAGTCTGTTATTCTGTAGGTCCATCGGGATTCTTCTTGCGATCAATCTGAAAAATTTCAGTGCTACGATAGTCGAGCAGGTATTCAGGGAACTATGGGAGAAGATCAAGGAACAAGAAAAGCGGGATGGTTATGAATCAGAATATGACAAACCACCATACGTTCTCCCGGAATTCTTTCCCGCGTTCTACTTCTTTGATTTTCGCGACACTCGCACCTTGAAGACATCTGCTTTTCTCAAGTCCCTTCTTGTTCAGTTCATACAAGTCCCAGAACTAGATCTCTCGGTGACATTACCTGATCTTACCCGGCAGTACCTGGATGGCCGTCCCCCGCCGACTGATATGCAGACCCTCCAAGAGCTCGTGTTACGTGCCATGCAATCACATGACAAGAAAGTCATCTTCGTTGACGGTCTCAACGAATGTGATGATGTTCCGGCGGTGATGAATTTTCTCGAAAGGGTCCTGCAAGAGGCAAACGTTCGCATTTTAGTCACGAGTAGGCCGGATGCAGACATTCTAGCAAAGTATCGAGATCGACCTACCGTCAACCTGGAAGATTATATAGGCTATACGACTGCAGACATGCGGGAGTGGCTGATGCAGCGGATGAAAGATCATACTAGACTCAGTGCGATCCCGGAAGGTAAAAAGATCGAAGTGCTGGATGCCGTGACTGCATGCAGTGAGGGATCGTAAGTGTTACTGTCCTTTCAAGAGGCATATCGGATGGACACAAGTCTCCTGTAGATTCTGGCACGCTCAATGCATCGTAGATTCCCTGGAAGTCTGCCGATCTATCGCGCAGGTAAACACCATGATTCGCGACGCCCCAAGGGATCTCGAAACCATTCACTGCAATCTCCTCCGCAGAGTGAACGAAAGGAGTGAAGACGTCCAGCTGATTGTCTCGATGGCGATCCGGTGGCTAGGAGGCGCACTCCGCCCATTGTCACTTTCTCAAATCATCGAGGCTGTCCAGATCGAACTAGGACACACCCCTCCGCTCCGTTTGAATGACGACTTGACTGTCGTGATTTCAGAAGATATGTTGACGCTCTGTGGAAATCTCGTTAAGATTGATGACCGTATGGCAAGGTTAGGCCTCGGTCATTCGACCGTGAGGGTAGGGTGTCGATCAGGACTCACCTGATACGGTCTCATGCGTGCATCTTAGACTTTCCTCACTCAGCCGCCTCCCGAAGATGAGACGCTCTCGAAGTATTTCTTCGATGCACAAGCTATACACAAAGACCTCGCCTTGCGCTCGATCACATACATCATGACAGAGGATATCGAAAAAGCAATCACAAAGTCGTACACGCAAGCCTTCATGTTTGACGTTCCCAGACGGTACTCCATTATTGACCGCTGCCCCATGCTGACGTACGTCTTCGAGGGCGGGTTCGAACATCTTCGCTACTACGCCTCGGAGGATGACGATGCCATCGAATTGTTGGATCACCTACAGAACCATGTTTCTGAGAAGCCAGACAAGTTCCGTGAGGTCCTTCAAGCGCTGCATGACCGCACCGAGGACACTCGTTATCAATGGATCGTCGAGGAGAAGGAGCTGGTTCTTGGCGTCCTAATTCGATTCGGTCCTCCATGGATGCTCAAACGCTACCTTTTTCGGCATCGACACCTTGTTGAAGGTGAAGAGAAGGATAAGCTACTGGATCGGGCAGAGAGGCTTGGCAGGTTTGATCTGAGGGATATGTTGATCGAGTTTGAGTTACCGGAACTGGTAGAAGAGATGGAAGCAATATCGGAAGGTGCAGGGCAAGTGAGTGAAATGGAAGACTCAGATGAGTGATGACTGACAAGAGGTGATGCTGATGGGGACGTCGTGCTTGTACCAATCGTTCCAATCGCTTGTCTTGACTATCGTATATGTGTAGGACTACTAGTCCCTACTGAAACTTGACCAGTCCGTCTTAGCCTTGCCGATCGCGTAGGTTGAGCGGACGAGTCAAGAATCGCCCTAACATGTCTTCTCCTTCAGCTAACAGTCCAGAATCCTTGTTGTCCAGTGCACTCTCGTATCTCGAGCTCCGAATCACGACTCAGGGAGGTCGCTCCTTATTTGCGACCACAGACATCGAACCTTGGACTCGCGTACATTTAGACGAAGTGCCGTTCGCCCACGTTATCTACAAGAATTACCGCAGGGAGGTCTGTGCCCACTGTTTTGCCTATTCTGCGAGCGATCATGCGCCATCTACCGTTGGATCATCTCGTACCTGGAGTATCAAGTGGAGTCGAGCAGGTGCAGCAACTGCTTGGTTCTGTAGCGACGTCTGCAAGGATGACTGGCAGCGTGACGAAGTATCTGTCCCGTTGATGGAAGTGGATGCTCTCTTAACCAAGGGTCAAGCTGCGACTCGGAAGCGATTCAAATCACCAGAGGAGGAAGCCAAGGCCAAAGCCATGCTTCCCTCTTTCGAGCCTGGAGACAAAACAGTGACTCAAGAAGTTATCGATACGGCCTGGAAAAGCGCAGAGGTGCTCGCTGCTTCCAAGGCACACCTCGCCTCTTATTGCTCGACTCTCCATCTGGAAGATGCGGAACTCGAGATCGCACGTTTGCTCGCGGGGGCTATCGTGCGCCGCCACTGTGACGAGCGCTGTTCCTCATCTGGCCAGGGGCGAAATCGATCTGTGTCCTGGCCGCAATTACTCTGTCTTCAAGGGAACGAACTTCGGAATATCCACACTCGGCCATATCTGCTTACTGCTTATCTGCGCATCTACGTCTTCCTTTCGCATGCACTTCCGGAATATCTCAGAAAATACATGTTCACGGTTCGCGAGGTGCTCATTCGGGATACTGGGAACGCCTTCGGGATATGGGATGGTGAGCGGAGAGAGGAGATGATGGGATGGGGAATATGGGTCAACGCAAGTTATTTTAATCACAGTGCGTTCGTCGCTGCGAGCCAGGAAAAGATGACAACAATGATTACAGATTGCACGCCGAATGTCCGGAAGAAGCGAGAGGGAAGAGCACTCCATTTTGAGGTTACTCGGAGAGTTCAAGCTGGGGAGGAGTTGTGCATCAGTTACATTGACACAGACTCGCCGGTCGATCAAAGGAGGCAAGAGCTGGAGAAGAGTTGGTTCTTCACTTGCCGATGTTTTCGTTGTGAAGAAGAATCAGCTCACTAACATTGCGACGTTCCGTCTGTATGTCTTTACTGTAAGTCGGGCTACCCGCAGCGCTGTAAGCTTGAAGCTGGGTCGATCTGCCAACGTGTCAAGTCGGCGACAATCCGAAATTAGTAGATACAGCCCACGTTCGTGAACAGCCTTCACACCGTGGCCTGGCTGCCACTCTTTCACTGTAACCTCCATGACGGCAGTACTCCAGAATCCGCTGCGTTGTGCAAAGGGGAAGAGGAAGGCAGAGCCGCACCAAGCCACGGAGACCAGCCCACTTCTCGAAGCCGGGTCCAGCCAACTTAGCGGTGACGAAGATGAGCCCGACATTGAGACTGGCTCCGTAGCGCAGTGTCGACTCTGGAAAGGCCTGATAATCGTCTTCTTTTCCACACTTTCTCTTTGCTTGATCGTCTTTCTAGTCCTGGCAATCCTAGCATACTCCTACGCAGCGCGGTTTTCTTACCTCTCACCAGATGACGTACTCGCGAATGCTTTGGTTTTTCATGGTCCGGACAAAGCTGATGTTATAAACGCCACGGACGGAGGGTTTTGGATCAGGCTAGACGCCAGGGTAGGCGTCGATGCCGGCTCAATAATTGGCGTAAACACCGTCGACGATGAAGGAATAATGGGAGATTTGTGGAAGTCCTTTGGCCGTCTATGTATCCGCACCCTCGGAACCCTGACGGCCAACGTTGCTACAATCTCTGTGGCTTCGGACCGAGCTTTTCTCGCGACTGTATCGGCTCCGCCAGTGCAGTTATCCATCACCAGTAATCCACCGCATGATTCGTCGTGGCTGACACCAATATCCGTACCTGTCTTCATACGGCCGACGGATAATTTCTCGGATGTTACTCAATTCATGGAAGATTCATGGCACCATGCCGCTGTATCACTCGAAGTCTCTGTTCCTAATGTTGCTGTTTGGGGTGGTGGCCCCGTTGGCTGGAGCTGGCGGAATCTGCTCTCCACCAATTTCCATAACATTGAAACCCAACTATCGATGCCTAGTGAGTACTTTTGTGGGTCGTTCGTGTTCCACCTAAGCACAGCGTATTCCAGTTCCTCCAATTTCGGGCTTGCCAGAGCCGGGCGAGGATAGCCCCTTGCCGTCATTTTCCGAACTTGTTTCGCTCGAGTCGTTTGATATCTCTTCCACGGAAAAGGAAATACAGCTGAACGCCCGTATTTCTTTCATTGACCCCGTACCACCAGGCACCGAAATGACTATCCCCGCGTTACCTTTTGTCGTGTCACTCCCAACTAGAAACCCGGATACCTCTGTTTCAATCGCTGTTGCTGAAACCCGGCCTTTCTCACTTACACATCCCAATGTGACGCTCTTTATCTCGGGAAAGGTCCCTCCATTGCCTTCTACTGCTATGGAAGCACTAGCGTCATTCGCCTCTCGTTACTTATCTCTGCAACCCAATCCTATATCCATCAGCACTCCATTACTCCCGTCTCTCGTCATCAACACCGAATTTCCGCTGCCGGCCACAAAGCCCCATGTTTTGCGCAATGTGACGATTCGCAACATGAAGGTCAAACCGTACGGAACTGAGCTTTTAGCGAGCGGGGAAGTGTTTGGCTTGATTGTGCTTCCGAAAGGCCTTGACTTTAGGATGGACGTCAAGCGAATCATGCCTGATATCCTTGTATTTGATGGAGACGTAGACGATTCGCTTCCCCTGCTCGGCGTTTTTGGAAGTATTCCCAGTCATCCCCCGCAACCTATCCCCCCTCGTGCATTTGGTCACATACTACCCGATGACTGGCTAGACGCGAAGAGTGTTTATAATGGTACAGACAAGGAGGGGTCTGTTTTCTTAGTGTCGGCCTTGATTGTGGATGTACCTATCCAGGTCGTACCGGGGAGGGAAAAAGAATTTAGTAATTTTGTGAGCAAGGTGCGTCGCTAGCTTGGCGCTCTGATTCATGCGTTGATCTTGGATTTTCAAAGGTCCTCTTCAGCCCAAATGGCGCAACGGCGGGTCTTCAGGGCACCGTCGATGTAGGGGTTAATATCACTGGTCTGCCTTTCCATGATCGGGACGGAGAAGATGTTGGTTTCCAGCTGAAGGGCCTACCGCTACAGGGAAAGGTACACATAGGCAAGAAGACATGATATTCATTATTTTGGTGTTCATTGTATTCTCTGGCGTTTTATTCAACATTCTTATACTTAGGTGAACATCCCACGCTCGTTGATGTTTTTCCTGCTTGCGCAGGGCGCATGCCTTGCACGTACGAACAGTCGGTCTTCTTTATGTATACGTATACTGCTTACTAGTAGAACCAGTAGCTGCTGACTGGCGGACCTCTGGAACTCAGGTTTTAACCCCGATATTTAACTTGGCCGTAAACTTGCGCCTGACCTAAATGGTTATCCCATTCCGACCGATTAGACCCGAAGTCGGGTGCATCCGTATGAGCTCATAGACTGCGCCACGGGTTTAATCGGACCTCAGTGCTAATTTTGATGTAGCCATCACGTTATCGGATGCCTTGTGCGCATTACTAAACCCGTTCCAGCCGACTAAACCCGAAGTTCGGTGCACCCGTATGAGGCACCAGACTCACAACTTGACCGCACTCCGGATTTAATCGGACGTTTGGCTTGGTGCTAATCTTGACGTAGCCGTCATGTTATCGAACGCCTTGTGCGCGTCGGGAGATAAGAATTCACGTGGATCAGCTCCCGGTCTCATGAGAACACAAATGGAGCTGATGGGACTCGCCGGCAGCCTGTGAGATCGTGTCCACTTGGCCCCCACCGATAAGAAGCCTCTCCACATTCCCACCCACCTTCATTCATATTTAAGGCATCGATGCGCAGCTCGCCACTCCCCCACAGCCTACTCCCATCCCATCGTTAGGTCCATCGGCCGAAATCCAGCCATACACACCCAAGCTTTCCCTGCTCGTGTGCATCCTATACATATCGTGCACGCGATCTTCACTGAAAGGGACGAACGCAGAAAACAGGATTAACAGCTCAGAAATCCAGGATGGCCATTCTGTCGTCCGTTGACCCATGTTCACCAGCCCCTCTCTCCTGGTGTCCCACGCGTCTAAGCACATCCTAATTTGGCTTATTTGGCCGGCACTGCAAACCACACCCAACAATACAATTATTCATCATGAAATGCTAGAGTATCTGTTTATGATACTTCTGATTGATGAAGAAGGCCCATGAATATGGTCACCTTCAGATTGTATTGTGGTGTAAGCCACTTTAGACAAATAAGCCAAGTTAAGATGCTTTTAGATATGCAAATTTACCAATGGGACTTCAAGTCAATTAATCTTCAAGTTGGATTCAAGCTTATCAAGTTACACAATAGGACGTATAGCTCGCGGGGGGTGCCGGTATTAATATATACAGTCGACTCCCTCATACCCCCTCATATCACATATCCTCATGCCTATCCTCAGGGGGTATGTGTTACAAGGGAGTCGGCTGTAATACTACTATGAAATCTGCCACACACTAGGAATCCATCACTCGAGCTTAAAGTCCAACTCAAGCATAAATAAAATCCTCTTCGAAACAACCTTCCTTCTGCTACGCCAAAAGGCAACTGTTCGGTGCCATTTTTTTTTTCCCCATTGGAAACACTCCTTGGCCGTTGAGCCATCGACAAGCGATTTATCGGGCCTTTCTAATCTACGGAGAAAACGACAGCTTTCATCCCAGGGGAACGTCGCTACAGAAAGCAATACATGTCTTGGAGAATGCCTCATCATTACCGTCATAATACTACAGTCCATGCCACGTACGCGGAAAAGAGAAAACTAAGGCGAACACAATTATCTGTGTTAACCCGTATCGTACAATCAAACTTCGTACTCCGTACACGCATGGTGTCCATTGGGCGATCGTGGTTTCTGCAGCTCTCGGCGATACCTCAACGTCATTTCCAATACTTGACAACAACACCGTTGACGACGTCTTCTTCCACTCCCTTTTCTTGTCCTTGTTTCAGATCACTCTGACCATATGCACTAGTCCTTCCTTTCCTCCACTGCTCCATGGTCGGCGCCATGCTATCGTCGCATCGTGGATTAATCCCGGCACGTTGCATCACGGGACTGTCCCGCATTGGAATCAGTTTCGTATTGTCGTCCGGCATGCAGAAATAGAATATTCCTAGGCGAGTGTACTGCTGTTGGTCCGGAGGAGGTCGTACCACTTGATGGATGGTTCCCTTGTAAAACCCCCCTGTGAGGAAGTCCAATGCGTCTCCGGTATTCACCACCTATATGGAAACAGACCGTCAGAAGGCTTCACAGCTAGAAAGGTGGAGTCACAAACTTACCAACGCATTGTCGACGTGCTTCACCCAACGCCATTGACCGTCTTTGCACAGAATTTGGAGCCCAGCCACGGGCTGGCTCCACAGAATGCTTATGGCTCCAAAGTCTATAATCCAAGCGTCAATGCTGTGTCGCTTTCCACTATGATGATGAACAGAATTCTGGTCTGACCAGTGTGCCCTTTGTGCCAAACATTGTTTGTCTTGGCTTCTTCCTCAGCAGAGCGCGGATAACTGGATTTTGGGACGTCATTCAGCCCGCGAGCACAACACGAGACAAAACGACTGACTACTTCATGAACCTTACTGGTGGGGGAATGATTGAGCTAGTACCAGACCAAGTGTCTAACGTACCGTATGTTTCGCTATCAGCTTCGTAGGTGTGAAGGTTGACCAAAGTGTCCTCGGGTAGTTCGAGGCTGAGTGCAATCAATCTGTGATCCGGCAAGTTCAGTGCCCACACTTTCCACGGGAGTTCGCTCAACCTCACCGCAAGATTGGATGCAGAACATTGCAATGGTTGTGCTTGGCGAATTCCTTGATTTCAGGCAGGAACGGACGAACAGCTTCTGGATGTCCTCGTTTTGTGACATCGCGGTTGACTGGAAATTTGCTAAGCAAACTCGTACATGCAAAGGGAAAAACCTTGCTCACTGTTGTAATGCTCGATCTGGTCGCGAACTCCATTGTCTATGTGCTATGTTGATGTGAGCTGACCCGACCCTCCGATGGCAGTCCAATGATGACGACTTACCCAATAGTGTCTAAGTTTGTATCCTTGATATGATCCGCTCTGTTTCATATTGCCCGCATACATTTGCTTTTCTTCATCTCTCACGCCCGAAAAAGGTATGTCAGCGATATCAAACATTCTGTCGGTCTATTTCGGTGTTAGATGTGCTGAGGTGACAAGAAAGTGAGGGACTTGCCTCCGACTGGCGGTATCCGTGATTGATGATATAGAAGAACCCGTAGGTCAAGAGGACATCTCTCAGCTGGATTGCTAACTTGGCACGGTCCTCCGGATTCCCGAACTTGGCAAGGTCAATGATCGGAAGATCTACGTAGTCCACTGAATTTGATGTCAGTAGTTTATTTGACAAGCGGAGCGGGATCAGTAGTCCTCCGCATAGGGAACATACAGTCGGCATTGGTAGCTGGCGCGGCTTGATAGTGTGGGACGGGCGGTAAAGTGAGACTCGGCATACTTCGTATTGACTGAACTAGGTTGTATCAATATTGTGCCGGACTTAGAGCACTTGGTCCTTCTGTTTCTTATATAGCGAATCAACATTGTACTTGCCTACCAATGTATAGCAGGAGAAATGCCTCATATATTGATAAGATAAGAGCAACATTAGCCATTGGGTGACAAGGGGAGAGCTCTATTAGCTATTGGCTGGAAAGATATGGTGCAATAATGACACCACATGGCACCATCCATAAGATTGGAGATAAGAGCTTCAGCTAGACTAGAAACGGTACAGAACAAAATAGGGATAGGATATTGTTGATAAGAGATTTACCACATTGTTTATATCATATTTATATATGCAATGTTTAATATGTTCAAGATTCATATATGATATATGAGATATCAAATTGAATAAAGGATGTAAAGAGATGGAAAACATATGTATCATAGAGTGTGATTATGATTGTCATGTCAAATTCTATTTTCCCTTTTAAAAAGTCATATTTGATCTTCTTTATTTCTTCTAATATAGTATTACTATTATTCATGATTGTTATTCCTAGTAGAGCTTTTATTTCTTCAGTTGTTGGTAGCTGCATAATAGGCTATGTGAGTATGCTAACAACTAATGGGCTATGCTACAGGTATATGTATAACACATAAGGGATTTGTAGTGTTTGCAATCTATATGGACATGCCTGAGACAGTGCAAGTTAAAACAGATAATCTTATAATTGTGAGCTTTATGAGCGGCGTAGTGCGGAGCTAAGGATAGTGCGCTCAGTTGTTGCATGGGCAGATGAACTTTATGTATTACCTAAGGATAGTGCGCTATGTACATCGTGAGCATGATAGTATTGTAGCATATAATGGTGCTCACCTCAGTCATTGCATGGGCAGACGAACTGAGGTGACAAACAAAAGTCGGGAGACTTAAATATACATCTTGCCACTAGGGAGGCACAAAGGGTGAAAGGGGAAAACAAAGGCTGTGAAAGAAAACAAAGGGAACAAAGGAGGAAAGTCTAATTTGTGCCGTATGTGTGCAAATCAGCACATGTGGTCCGAAGCATGGCTGCATGTGCAGTTGCCTATTCCAACAATAATAGGGGTGATTAGGTAGAAGAGAAAACAGGCAAGATATTATGCTTGATCCCAAAGGGTTGAGCAAAGATTCAGCTACATATATATGCATGATGAAGGTCAGAGATCAGAGAGTAGGTCTGATCAGGGTCACCAAGAGGGTGTTTTATGTCTGTGGGGAGATGGACAGGGTTACTATCATTATCAGAACTCAAACTCAAAGTGAGAATGAATGTTAAAGATGAGAATTCCAAGCGTGAGGAACTACTACGATACAGGCGGGTTTATACAGTGACCTCCAAAACCCTTTCCATGTTAGCCCTAATGGTAGTATATGAAGCATACTGCCAGACACCATGAGAATCCTGCTTAGCTTTGGTGAAGTTATAAATGGTACATACTCTTGGCTACAATATTGCCCCATATATCATGTGATTTGGTTCACAGGCCATAGAGATATGGTCAAAATGAAATAGCAATATCATGGAAAGGGTTTTGGAGCTTTCAAATGCAAATAGGTATTTGGATATTATCAGTACTTGGTATATCCTCCTTTTGCTCTAAGCACTGCCTGAACCCTCCTAGGCATGCTTTCAATTAAC
>JBBPKT010000359.1:0-21904 GCA_038089395.1 Pulveroboletus frians | reverse complement strand
CATGATTCCACTGCACGCCCCCGGTAGTGAGGTCGATCAATCCGTCCGAGTACAGAGAAAGGCGCCGATCCATTTCCTGACCGAAGGACGGCAGCTCCCGTCTGCACACGTTGAAACGTCCGAGAGCGTCTTTAAATAGCTCTTTGGCGTAATCAAGCCTCCCTTGGAAATCCAAATGAGCGGTTTCCGGGTCTTTTGCAATGACAGTTAAAATATTGCCGAACGCGCCATCGAGATTGCATTCCCTCTTGTAGGAATAGACATCCTAGACAGAAGTATGCCATAAATTTTGGGGAGCGAGCAACATCGGAAGAGTTCCCCTCTCACATTTGCAATCATGTTCATATCGGTTGCAGCAAGCTCCAGCTCCCGTATGGCTGGATGGGCTAGGACATCGTCGGGAATGTAAAGGCAGCGAGTAACCCGGACGAGTACATTGCATATATCAATGCCGACATTCTTCCGGCGCTGCACGATGTACGATCGAATATCAGGAGGTGTAATCTTATCCACAGAGACTTTCCGGTCACGCGATTCTTGGACCATTTCCATCATCGTCTTCTCGTTTGCTGCGATGAACTGGGGGAAATGAAAGGAGCCCACAGCTTTTCTGATACCGAGCAGAAACTCGCTGTATTGGAAATGGATTCAATATGACTGAGTACGGAGCAAATGGGGTCGACTGACCTACTCATCATTTGAAGGACGGGATGCTGAAGGCCTTTTGCTTCACTCCCATTCCAAAGAGCTTCCATCCACAATCGTACAAGAATTGCAGTGTCTCCACTCGGACCACAGCCATGGTCCCTACACAGACTCGTTGGGTTCGTATGAAAGAAAAGACGAAGGAGACACACATAACATCATCTAACAGGAACCCTGCTGCCATGAAATCGACAATTCCCTTCAACTGCTGATAGGAAGCAACCGGGAATATCAAGGATGCGCTCAATGGGACCTCATATGAGTACACCTCCTAGCGGCAGGAATCAGACATGACAGACCAGTAGATAAAGGTATCAAATACACACCGCCGCAAAGGATCCCCTAAGCTTCTTTTCGGCCCAAGAGTCGAATGCGGCTTTGACCTCCTTGAAGTGAGGATTGATCTCACCGCCCGGCTTCTCAGGGAGCAATGCGAGGAGGTTAGGAAATTGGTAAGTTTCGGTGGGCATGGAGGAGCAAGGGCGATATTTCGACGATGATGGATTGTACACACTTCGGAAGAGATCGGATAATTCTCTTTAATTGACGAAATTTACAGGCCGTTCCGTGTAAACGCGTCCAGGAATTCTCCGATTTTCTCCTCAAACAACCCCAGATTCGTACCAGTCACGGGACTGTCTGAGGTGTAGCTCGGCTGGTTTGTTAAGCTTCCTGTACAGAGGATGAATGAGGTGAGTCGGGTTGGACGCTGATGGGAGAGGGGGCAAACACAGGGTGTGGAAGCACTAGTGCAAGTGGAGCCGTACAGTGGGTGATCGGATCATGCACATGAGCAAGCATGCGTATCCGAAGTGATGAACCTGATCCGGACACCCAAATTTGTACAAGCGTGAGCGCAGGAGAGGGCTGGACTGAAGCCTACCTGGAAATGGAATGGCGGCGCTGCGAACCCGCTTGAAACGCAAGCGATAATGGCCAAGTTGGCCATGCGAGCGAGTCCGAAGTCCTGTACACATACACGGAGTCCGGTGCAAAGCCAAGTACGGTACATGTCACCGCTGAACCGAACGTTGTATCTGCAAAGTATATTGTCGTTCGTTGTAACGACGACATTAGGATTTGATCGTATTAGGATTGGTCATTAGGACCAAACAAATGTAACCCATAGTCGGCAGAGCATGCCGACTGACACGATCCAATGAGTAATCTCAAACAAGAACTTATAGTACAGTATAATAGCGCCGGGACTGTCCAATACGTCAGCTCGAATCTCTCAGCTGGGTCCGCAAGTGTGCCAGAACCCGATGATTTTTCACCTCTATAGGCATTATACTTCGTTTCTTCACATATCATTACTTCAAGATTCCAACGCCACCATCGTACATCGCAATCTACGAAAGACAACAGACCGGAAAATCGAGGAGCTTTAGCAAGTCAGCGTGACAAGTAACGGAAACATAGGCAATAGGGCCATCGAATGAAGGAAAAAATCGAACCGAATCAGAAAACCGGAACTGTGTTCTCATTTGCAGAGCGGCCGCCGTCCAATGCCAGTCTCACCACATGGTTCTTCCTGTCCTCCTCATTCGTGAATGCACTGTAACGACGGACGACCTGGCTCCATTGCAGGCTCCCGGCGATTACATCGATTAATCCGTCCACGTATAGGGCGAGGTACCGATCCATTTCTGGTCCAAAGGACGGCAGCTCCCGCTGGTACGCGTTAAAACGCTCGAGAGCGTCTTTGAACAACCCTTCAGCGTAATCGAGTCTCCCTTGGAAGTCGAGGTGAGCGGTCTCCGGATCCTTCTCGATGACAGCCAAAATGTTGCCGAATCCACCGTCAAAATTGTATTCCTTCTTGAAGGAATAGATATCCTGAAATTCGTTCAAACTTAATCAGCAGGATCAAAAGAGGTCCTTCTCACATTTCCAATGGTTAGCATCTCTGTTGCGGCAATCTCCATCCCCTGTACGACCGGATGGGCTAGGATGTCATCCGGGATGAAAAGGGAACGAGTGACCCGGGCGAGTACGATGTATACACCAGCCGCGACGGTTCTCCGACGTTGCATCATGTACGATCGAACGTCAGGAGGCGTGATCTTACTTGGAGACATTTTCCGGTCTCGCGATTCTTGGACCATTTCCATTACCATCTGCTCGTTTGCTGTGATGAACTGGGGGAAATGAAAAGTGCCAATGGCTGTTCGGATGCCGAGCATCAATTCCCTGCATCGGAATGAGTTTCACGACCAAGGACTAAGAAGATAGGACGGACTCACCTACGCATCATTTGAAGGACGGGATGCTGGAGGCTTTTCGCTTCACTTCCATCCCGAAGAGTTTCGATCCACAATTGCGCAAGGAGAGCGTGGTCTTCACCTGGACTATGCCCATGATCGCTATGTGATACCCTGAGCTCGGGCGACACAAAGGGTGGAAAGAGCATACAAAATATCATCCAACAAGAATGCCGCAGCAGTGTAGTCGACGATTCCTTTCGATTGCTCATAGGAAGCAACTGGGAATGCCCTGGCTATGCCCAACGGGGATTCGCACGAATACACTTGCTGGTGGTGGCAATCAGACAAGATGTATTAAGAGAGGAAAGGAGAGATTATGCACTTCCGCGGAGGGTCCACTAAGTTTCTTTTCTACCCATGCGTTGAACACAGTTTCGACTTCCTTGAAGTGGGGATTGATATCGCCACCTGGCTTCTTAGGCAACAACGCGAGGACGTTGGGAAGACGATACGCTTCTGTGGGCATGAGGAGCACGGGCGATGTTGCTTGCATGATAATTGATGCGCAGCATTTGTACCCTCCAGCTCCCTGGCTTATCGCATCCCTGCGATATCACAGCAACCCGGATGGGACCAACGTGAGCTTAACCTTAACCTGGAGGCGAGTCTGGCAAAAAGGGCATGATTCGTGAAACTGACGCGGCCTGTCTTTACAGATCTGGAAAAAATATCAATGCGCGCCAATGCTTTGGAACATTGGAATAGTTTCCATATGATCCCACAGACGCAAGCAGCATGCTGTACGCACCAAAGTCGGGCCACGGTGTATCACCTCGTCCATATATCGCATCCTATGCAAGTGAGGGCTAATCGCCCCCTCCGGTTTGTTGAACAAAGCAGGAATGTTCCCCGCCGATCGCGAAGACAGTATGTGGCGCCATCACATCATGCCCTACGTGGGGTAGTCTGTGACTTCAGCTATCTCGAAGCGGGAGCTAACCTTGAAGGTTATGTGGCGTTGTCGTCTGATGGCGCCACAGCGAGACCTATGCTTGAAGGACACAAGAGCAACAAAAAGGAAAGAGAGGAGTCGGTGCGTCATGCCGCCTATATTAAAAGCCCCCGTCGCAGTCAACAAGGCCAGAGCCGAGTTTAGCTAGTGGGGCCTATTATCAACTGAATGGCGTGCTGGTACTGAGCGAGAAAGCGCCATCGAATGCGTAAGCTATTATTCAGTAGCCCGTACACCTGATCTGTAAGCTCTATTGAAGGATAGGGAGAACACGTACGTACCCTTCCTCTGCCATTGGGTCATCCTTTCCTGATCTGTGCTTCCCATGTTTGAGGGTACCGACACGTAGTGACGTAATGGCAAAGTAACAGGCTGCCAGCAAAGGGGTGGTTGTTTGGTACTCGGATCCTCTGCGACGACCTTCGCAACAGCGCTCCCTATGCGATATCCCCAGGCTGATATGCCAGTATGCGAATAAGTAGTGTAGGGCTGCTCCGGATATGCCACGTGTGAGAAACGCAACAGTCGGCGGAGGTCCCGGAAGATGGTATACTAACACCGATCACGTAGATCTGGATAAAATGGCAAGATTATATCACCGAACTGAAAATGGTCAGCCCGCGCAGGGGTGGGAACGACAATGAGACTTGAAAGGCAGAGATTTTGCTAAGTCGTAAGAGCTGTTAGTACGCACATCGAAAAGCACGTTCACACACTGTGACTGTCTTATCTTCCCGTGTTGCATACAACCGCCCAAAATGCTTCTGGCGGAACATCGTTATGCTAGGCTGACAGTAGCGAAGCTTGGTGAGAGGAGGAATATCCCCACTGTCACTCAACGGTTTCTTCAACGTTTTCGATCCGACTTTACCATGTCTCTTCGCTCCCAGTGCTTTCCGTTTTGGGGCGTTGTGCTCTGAGGAGTGGCCCGGTCCGGCTTCCTCCGCAAGAGCGATGTCCGACGTGGATGGAAGCGACATGGCCCGCCACGTTACGGTGGTCCTATGAGCATGTACATCATGGACTGTTGATTCGACACCACTCGCAGGCAAGGCAAGTCTGGTGGGCAGCTAATGTTGCTGCGTCAGAGCGTCATCCTTCCGTCTAAATACAACATATCAGGGAGTGATCCCACTGGAGTCTTTTTGACCTAACCTTGAACATCCGGGGAAGGGGCGTCCCCCTGTTCGCTTGCTGACTTTCAAGACTGTCAGCACCGCCCGCATCCACACTTCATAGGACGTTGAATGAACTACTACTTATCTCGAAATTTTGATAGTGTGCGACGGCTGTGCGGAGTGTGGCACTCGCTGATGGTGTCCCGCTTCCCTTGCGCAGGATTTGAATCCCAGACTGGTTCGTCGCCGGGGCGATCCCAATACGCCTCGTCAATCAGTAGGATGGTCGTGTTAGTCAAAGGTGGGTGTCAGTAACAACTTTACCATTACGTCAACACGACGCGGTACCTTCCTCGACTTGCTGCCCGGAGACTCGAGAGGCACCACAAAGCCTGATACGACGATAAGGACGGGGCAAAAGTTCGAAAACCTTGTCACCAAACATGGGAAGCATAGATCAGGAAAGGATGACTAAATGGCAGGGGAAGGGTATGTACGTGTTCTCCCTATCCTTCAACAAAGCTTACAGGTCAGGTGTACGGGCTACCGAATAGTAGCTTACGCATTCGATGGCGTTTTCTCGCTCAGTACCAGCGCGCCATTCAGTTGAAATAGGCCCCACTAGCTAAACTCGGCTCTGGCCTTGTTGACTGCGACGGGGGCTTTTAATATAGGCGGGATGACGCACCGACTCCTCTCTTTCCTTTTTGTTGTTCTTGTGTAAGTCTCGCTGTGGTGCCATCAGACGACAACGCCACATCTCCGTCAAGGTTAGCTCCCGCTTCAAGATAACCGAAGTCACAGACTTCCCCACGTAGGGCATGCGATAGCGTCACATACTGTCTTCGCGATCGGCGGGGAACGTTCCTGCCTTGCTTCCCAAGAAACCGGAGGGGCGATTAGCCCTTGGGGGAGGTCGATACAGGATATGTGGACAAGGTAACACTCGGTGGCTCGGCTTTGGTGCGTACAGTATGCTCCTTGCGTTTGTGGGATTTATTCCAATAATCCAAAGCATTGGCGCGTATTGATATCGCTAGCGGATATGTAAAGACAATTCGCGTCGGTTTCACGAATCATGCCGTTTTCGCCAGACCCGCCTCCAGGTCCACCCTGGTTCTATTCGGGTTGCTGCGATAAGCCAAGGAACTAGAGGGTACAAATGCTGCGCATCCATCATCATGCATGTGCTCCCCATGCCCGCAGAAGCGTATCGTCTTCCCAACCTCCTCGCGTTGTTGCCTAAGAAGCCAGGTGGCGACATCAATCCCCACTTCAAGGATGTCGAAACTGCGTTCAACGCGTGGGTAGAAAAGAAACTTAGTGGACCCTCCGCGGAAGTGCATGATCTCTCCTTCCTCTCTTAATCCATCTTGTCTGATTCCCATCACCAGTATATGTATTCGTGCGAACCCGCGTTGGGCATAGCCAGGGCATTCCCAGTTGCTTCCTATGAGCAATTGAAAGGAATCGTCGATTACACTGCTGCGGGATTCTTGTTGGATGATATTTTGTATGCTCTTTCCACCCTTTGTGTCGCCCGAGCTCAAGACATCGCATAGTGATCATGGGCATAGTCCAGGTGAAGACCACGCTCTCCTTGCGCAATTGTGGATCGA
Organism: Pulveroboletus frians; assembly: GCA_038089395.1. Classification (NCBI taxonomy): domain Eukaryota; kingdom Fungi; phylum Basidiomycota; class Agaricomycetes; order Boletales; family Boletaceae; genus Pulveroboletus; species Pulveroboletus frians. The sequence goes on along the minus strand of JBBPKT010000359.1, from coordinate 15,243 downwards.
AACTCTTCGGGATGGAAGTGAAGCGAAAAGCCTCCAGCATCCCGTCCTTCAAATGATGCGCAGGTGAGTCAGCCCTATCTTCCCAGTCCTTGGTCATGGTGAAACTCATTCCGATGCAGTGAATTGATGCTCGGCATCCGAACAGCCGTCGGCACTTTTCATTTCTCTCAGTTCATCGCAGCAAACGAGCAGATGGTAATGGAAATGGTCCAAGAATCGCGCGACCGAAAAATGTCTCCAAATAAAATCGCGCCTCCTGACATTCGATCGTATATGATACGACGTCAGAGAACCGTCGCGGCTGATGTATACTTCATACTCGTCCGGGTCACTCGTTCCCTTTTCATCCCGGATGACATCCTAGCCCATCCGGTCATACAGGGGATGGAGATTGCCGCAACAGAGATGCTAACCATTGGAAATGTGAGAAGGACCTCTTTTGATCCTGCTGATTAAGTTTGAACGAATTTCAGGATATCTATTCCTTCAAGAAGGAATACAACTTTGACGGCGGATTCGGCAACATTTTGACCGTCATCGAGAAGGATCCGGAGACCGCTCATCTGGACTTCCAAGGGAGACTCGATTACGCTGAAGGGTTGTTCAAAGACGCTCTCGAGCGATTTAACGCGTACCAGCGGGAGCTGCCGTCCTTTGGACCAGAAATGGATCAGTACCTCGCCCTATACGTGGACGGATTGATCGACATGATCGCTGGGAGCCTGCAATGGAGTCAGGTCACCCGTCGTTACAGTGCATTCACAAATGAGGAGGACAGGAAGAACCATGTGGTGAGACTGGCATTGGACGGCGGCCGCTCCGCAAATGAGAACACAGTTCCGGTTTTCTGATTCGGTTCGATTGTCTTCTTCATTCAATGGCCCTATTGCCCATGACTTCGTTATTTGTCATGCCGGCTTGCTAAAGCTCCTCGATTTTCCGGTCTGTTGTCTTTCGTAGGTTGCAGTGTCGGAAATTTCTTGCGCAAATAGTAATGAATTATCATATATTACCATAAGATCGTATCTCATTGTAATGCCTGTTAATGGAAATTTAACAAAATTATGTGATTTTTTGCATTGAAATGCCACTTATAATGACTTATAATGAGCCTTGTAATGTCCAGAACAAGGTTAGCATGACTTATAAGGCAGTCGTAAGGGGTCGTAAGCCGGCATCATTACCATGGTGGAAAAAAAGTTCCGACATCTCACCAACCATATGTGCAGGAAGCTTAACCAGCCGGCCGAGCTACACCTCGCGAAGTCCCGTGACGGGAGCGAATTCGGGGTTGCTTCTAGGAGGAGGAAGCCGGAGAATTCCTGGACGCGCTTACACAGAATGGCCTACAAACTCCGTCAATTAAAGAGAATTATCTGTTCTCTTCCGAAGTGTGTACAATCCATCATCGTCGCAACATTGCCCCTGCTCCTCCATGCCCACAGAAACTTACCAATTTCCTAATCTCCTCGCATTGCTCCCCGAGAAGCCAGGCGGCGAGATCAATCCCAACTTCAAGGAGATCAAAGCTGCATTCGACGCATGGGCCGAAAAGGAGCTTAGGGGATCCTTTGCGGCGGTGTGTAGTATTTGATACCTTGGTCTACTGATATGTCTTGTCTGATTCCTACCGCTAGGAGGTGTATTCATATGAGGTCCCATTGAACGCATCCATGGTATTCCCGGTTGCTTCCTATCAGCAGTTGAAGGGAATTGTCGATTTCATCGCAGTAGCATTCCTGTTGGACGACGTTATGTGGGTCTCCTTCGTCTTTTCTTTCATACGAACCTAACGAGTCTGCGCAGGGACTATGGTTGTGGTCCGAGCGTAGACCCTGCAATTCTTGTGCGATTGTGGATGGAAGCTCTTTGGAATGGAAGCGAAGCAAAAGGCCTCCAGCATCCCGTCCTTCAGATGATGAGTAGGTCAGTCGACCCCATTTGCTCCGTACTCGGTCATATTAAATCCATTTCCAATACACAGCGAGTTTCTGCTTGGCATCAGAAAAGCTGTGGGCTCCTTTCATTCCCCCCAGTTCATTGCAGCAAACGAGAAAACGATAATGGAAATGGTCCAAGAGTTGCGTGACCGGAAAGGGTCTGTGGATAAGATCACACCTCCTGATATTCGATCGTATATCGTGCAGCGCCGGAAGAATGTCGGCATTGATGCAGCCTATGTACTCGTTCGGGTTACTCGCTGCCTTTACATTCCCGACGATGTCCTAGCCCATCCAGCTGTACGGGAGCTGGAGCTTGCTGCAACCGATATGAACATGATTGCAAATGTGAGAGGGGAGCTCTTCCGATATTGCTCGTTCCCAAAAATTTATGGCATACTTCTGTCTAGGATGTCTATTCCTACAAGAAGGAACGCAATCTCGGTGGCGCGTTCGGCAATATTTTAACTGTCATTGCAAAAGACCCGGAGACCGCTCATTTGGATTTCCAAGGGAGGCTCGATTACACCAAAGAGCTATTTAAAGACGCTCTCGACCGTTTCAACCTGTGCAAGCGGGAGCTGCCGTCCTTTGGTCCGGAAATGGACCGGTATCTTTCCCTGTACTCGGATGGATTGATCGATCTCACTACCGGGGGTATACAATGGAGTCATGTCACCCCCCGCTACAGTACGTTCACAAACGAGGAGGACAGGAAGAACAACGTCTTGAGATTAGCCTTGGACGAACCTCCTGCAAACGGGAACTCGGTTCCGGTTCTCTGATCTGGAGTGAATAATGTTCAATGGTCCCAAACGTCCACGTCTCCAGGTCACGCTGGCTTGCTAAAACTTCTCGAGCGTACGTCGAACGACTCCCTTGTACGATAGGTTGTCCTTCCAGCCTCTTCCATCCGTTTTTCTTGTTTTCATGCGTGGCGAGGGTGTTGTACATTGTACCAAGTTCAATTGAATGATCGTTTCTTGACTGTGGGTCCGCACATTTTGAGCTTCAGTAGAGTCTAACGTCTATGCCCCACAATCATTGTCATTTCTTTGCATGCTCTGCCGTCAGACTGGCACAACCTGTGCTGTCCTTGTCTGCAGCTTGGATCCAGCCGCCTGTCATCACGGTCGTCGAACGTGACTGCACTCACCTCCCGCATGACAACGACTCGAGTGCTTGCCCAGCCCCTGTTGAAGATCAGCGTAGATATTACTTTCTGTTCGTTCCTTACTACTGTTTAACCCTACACTTATCTCGAAATTTTTGATAGTGTGCGATGGCTGTGCGGAGTGTCCAAGCGGTCGCGGTGGTACTCGCTGATGCAGTCCCGCTTCCCTTGCGCAGGATTTGAATCTCAAACTGGTTCGTCGCCAGCGAGATCCCAATATGTGTCCTCGACGTCAATCAGTAGGACGGTTGTGTTAGCCAAAGGTGGCTGTCAGTGACACCTTCAAATTGCTCGTCGAGCCATTCCGCACGTTCATATCCAGCGTAGCATTTCATGTATGTATCATACCGAGTACTGAGTCATGTGGATCAATGTGTCCCATCAGATGTATTCGGAGGAATACATAACATCGATGCCAACCACGCGGGTAATCTGACTGTAATGGCTGCATCCCCTGATTCCTGCGGACGCTGATATACTGTGAGTGCGATAAATCAATGGAAGGAAACCACCCGCACCGTCACATGGACCCTGCCGGCTAGGAGTTGAGATGGGTGAGACAGATCAATTGGTCGCTCCGTCTTATATATCTTAAGCCGCCATGATGGGGTCCACGTCGTCAGAAAAGACATACCTGGTCCGCCGACCTTGGGCTAGTGGCATGTCCGCTATGGGAGGCACCTTGATCTGGACGATTAGGAACAGCGACCTTGGACTGGGGTTTAGGCTACAACGCGTGATGAGTCTCCGCATACAAGCACAAGGAACAACGAACCTGTTTGGTTCTGACGGGTTTCCAAACCGCTCGCTGTGATGGCAGGTTAGACAGCTCGGATTCGTTTGTCTACTGAACTTCAAGTACTCACCCGCTGGCGTTGCCCTGCAGCCATTGTCGATGGCCCCGCAATTGTAGTGTGAATTTGCACCGACTCATGGGAGGATCGGCGATTGGCAGGTTGCGGCGACCTTTCAGGACGTTGGTCGGGCGTGCGTGACTTCCTTTGCAGCAGTTTCTTGAAGGTTGAACGATGCTGGTAACTCGTCAGTAACGAAATTTTGTTCTGCGCCTACAGTAGAGTACAGTAGAACGCACTGGTTGGGAATCTGGTGACCGTTTAGATGAGCCAAGCGACAGTTCCTTATCGTCCCGGAGATGGGTGGATTGAACTGGTGATGGCGGCTAAGGCGACATCAACACGAAAACAGGGCAGGACAGGAGTGAGCACTCACCGCATCATAATCAAATTCAAGAGCCGGCCCATTCAATGGCACTTCATGCTATGCCACTGTGAAAACTGAGCTCGAGGAGAAACAAATGAACGAATACCTCGAGAAGATCAGCGACACCTTTGTTTTGGCCTTTGGACCCGACTAGACCAGATTGGCCAGGACTTGAGTCTGGCGCTTGATCTCCTGATGTTGAGGATTGCTTGTCATGTGCTTGCTCCTGAATAGACTCCTAATGTATGTCGTCAACTGACACAGGAAGAAAACACATGTACTTACATGAAAGGGACCATATGACTCTGGGAGGAAGTCACCGAGATAGCGAATGGTAATTTTTCCTTCATCTTGCCCAGCTGCAACATAGCAACTATCTGGGGACACAGCAACCGACCGAATTATCCGGTTGTCCTCGATGACAGAGCCAATCTGAGTGAGGGTCAATGGATCCAGGAATAAGATGAAACTCTGTACAAAGGTTGCGATGAATTTGCCATTTGAGGCCAAGGCAATACCTTGGAGGTCGTCTTTGCCATCATGGAGTGCTGGCGATTCGGCAAGTTGGAAACCGGTGGCGACATTGAAGCACCTGATTTTGTTGTCCTGGCATGTAGAAAGAACGTGCTGACCTGACCATGCAAGTGGAGCAATCGGGCCCCGTTCTGGTATAATAGTTTCGATGGTGGTGAGCTCGTCTCCGCTGTAGCTGTCGAAAATACGGACTGGGCCCCCATACTCAGCAGTGGCAATACGGTCACCCTCTGGAGAGAACTTGACACCGGTGACCCAGTCGTTGTGCTGGAGTGGGCCAACAAGCCGTTCCCCGCTTGTGATGTCCCAGATGTTCGCTGTATGATTTCCAGCCCCGGTAGCGAACCTTGTCGAGTCGGGAGAGACGTCCACTGCACCCGCCCAATTCGTGCCTTCCACTTCGACAGCCTTTTCGCGCATCTCCGCATCCCATACAGTGGCCCCGTCATTCACCGTGCCACACACCATCCATTTGTGGTCCCCCGAGAAAGAAACTGTACGCAAGCTCATTTCTGTTTGGCTTCTGACTTCTTTGCCATCTGCCAGTCGCCATTTTCGAATTTTGTTGTCACCCCCACCCAAAAGATGTTTGCCGTCTGGGTGGAAGGTGACCGCTTTTATAGGCGTGGAGCGATTGATGTCAAGGGTTATGATTCGGTCTTACTGAATTGTCAGAATTGTCACTGTCATTTCTTGCAGTTGCACGCACCCGTGTGCGAGGACATCTCTTCACTAATTATAATGCACAATCGTCGCTATCAAGATGAGGAACAAGGTGTCCCAGTTTACCAGAGGAGTACAAAGATGCGTAGTAAACACGTTCTTTTGTTTTCAATATGGTCTATTTACACAGCCGCCTCGTGCCTTATGCCTCTAGACTGACTGCGGGGATTGCCACCTACCCTTAATCATGCCCCAGTTAGACGCTCTTGCTGCGACGAGTACGAATCAGTCAACCTCAACAGGACTGGCTCTCTTCACCGAATGCAATGGGTCATTGCACTTTATGCCCCCATTGCAGGACTTGGCACATGAGTACTTGAGTGCGCATTCGCATGCGCTAAACTACCTGTGACATACCGCACATGAATTACAGATTATTCGAACCGCCTCATCTGTATCCTCCACTAGTCCCGCTGTCAATAACCACCGTCGTTGACACGCAGGTCCTCCTTCTACCTTCCAGAAGCCCCAAAGGAACCCGAGAGAGAATCAGGCGATACCTGCCCCAATCACTTTCCCTCCAGATCAAGTGCAATAGACGTGGTAAGAGTACCAAAACGAGGTGGTAGCAATGGTGCGGTGAGTGACGCCGTCCTGAATCGCTGTTGTTTACACTGAAAGCACTAGCTGATGACAGGCCTGGTCGTTACCAGGAAGATGTGGTAGGTACGACAAGGATCTCGTCTGAGTCGTCGCGCCGCTGCGACACGCCTAGCATCAGAAACGACCTATTGAGGTCACAAACCCATTGCGTCGTCAAGCCTGGCTCGTGATATGGTCTAAAGAGGTCAGTCAACTTTACAGGAAGGAATGTATACGACGTCAACAAGACTAGCATCCCCATTTTTTTCACCAAGTGGTATTCATTTCAGTCCACTCGAGCACTGAACGGTTACGAATATGCCCATCGTGAACAACGGAAGAGAACCATACCGAGCTTAATGAGTGACATGCATCAGGTCAGCTCTGTCCGTGAAGTTGGTGTTGACGGCGGCTACCTGGGCATATTTTTCCAGACCACTCAACGAAGATGATAGCTGGGGCCAGCATCAGTGGGACGGGCGGGACGGGCCCAGGTCGGAACCGGTTGGGACCACTAGCCACCTCGGCTAACACAATCGTCCTACTGATTGACGTCGAGGAGGCATATTAGGATCTCGATGGTAGCGAACCTGTCTGGGATTCGAATCCTGCATAAGCGAAGCGGGACACATCAGCGAGGATTGGTGGTTCATTCAATGTCCTGTGAGGTGTTGATACGGATGGTGCTGGTCCTCTAATGTTCACGGTTACTTTTGCGTTAGGTCGAGGAGATGCTCCAGTAGGATCACTCCCTCTTATTCTACTGACATGTTTTTGACGGAAGCCTCTGACGCAGCAACGTTAGCTGCCCACCGGACTTCCCTTGCCTGCAAGTGGCGTCGATTCAACAGTTCATTTCCTGTGTTCGAAGACCACTAACGCGGCGGGCCATATCTCTCCTATTCACATCAGACATCGCTCTTGCGGAGGAAGCCGGACCGGACCACCATTCCTAGTACAATGCCCCAAAATGAGGCACTGTCGTTCCTACCCTCACCGCCGCCCGTCCGTTTTCAGTTTAGTGATATAATATCGCCATTTTTTCCAGATTTGCGCCATCGGTATTAGCGTACCATCTTCCGGGACCTCCACCGGCTTGGTGTTACATTCCTCATGCATGTCATATCTGGTGACCAGCCCGTCTAGAAGAGGTAACTGCACCCATCTATCGAGTATCGACGGTTTGCTTTGTGCAGCCACCTCTTTTAGACGGGCTGGTCACCAGATCTAGACTAGTCCTACACTGCTCATTCGCACATTAATCTCACAACTTGGCAATTTTTGTGATGTGGCTGTGCATCACACAGCTTGTCAACATTCTCGATTCGAACAACAATAACCTGACATCGCAACAAAGATCAGATCCGTAAGGGACATAGTCATGAACATTGAACTTTGGCCGCGTTTGCTGATGCGGCGTTCAGACCACCGAGAGTGAGAATCCATCCGCACCGCTCTTTTTCCCCCAACTCTTGCCGTTCCCTTCATGTCTGTTGCTCTCTCCTTATGACTCAACATGTTCACTAAGCTCGCGTAGGTACTTTTTACAGTCGTCGTGCGCAATGGTCCTCAGCCTGGTTACCTTAGCACGCTCGCGCTTATTGTGCCCCACGTCTCGGCACTCACTATAAATGCTCTCGTGGGTGCGACTACTGGAGGTACGGTGATAGTCACGTGGACAGCCTCTACCACGGACCCTACGAGCTTCTCCGTCCAATTGATCAACACTGGCTTCCATAACACCTTCGCCATTGCAAACAACGTGCAGACTGCCCAGGGACTAATTTCCGTCGTACTACCCCAGGTTCCCGTCGGGTATGTTGCATTTTATCTCATCTGAAGTGTTTTTTCGGTGGCTGATGGACGTGTTTTCAGTGATGGTTACACTATTGAGGCTATTGCCAACAAGTAGGCTTTTTCCATATTTGGTTCTTGTTGATGATGCAATAATGCATTCTTCCTAGCAACGTCAACACGGTTTACTCTCAGAGCGGCGACTTCTCTATCGGCGCCGCGACTACCAGCTCCGCCACCGGATCATCTACGTCCTCTACCCCTGAGCCTACTTCTGCCACTACTTCTTCTGCCACTACTTCCGCGTAGGTATTTTTCTACTGACCATAGATTACTGCTGACCATAGTATCAGCTCGTTGTCCTCCGCTAGCACTTTCTCGGCGACGATTACGACAATTATTATTTCATTAGCCTCGTCCTCGACTTCTGTGGCAAGTTCCTCCACGGCTAGCGCTGCTCCTTCGTCATTCAAGTCGTCCGGTACCGCTTCCTCCAAGCTGACTGGTGCAGCTCCTGCTGCAGCTCTGGTTCTTTCGGTGATTGCTGGTGCTGCTATGGTTTTCTAAATGCCTACGCAAGAACTCTGGCTCAGCATTGTCGGTTATGGCATTTAGTGACACTGTTAGGCGGCTGAATACCCAGCATTGCACATACTTTGTGATCGGGCTTCATTCTCCTTGGACGTTTGCATAAAATGCGTTGCTCCCGTTCTATTTCATATCATTAACCTGCTCTTTACACGTGGTAACGGAGAGTAGTGGTATGGGATTGTCGCCTGGGCACTAGTCCTTTCTATCAGGTTCGTTTGAATGCTGCTGTTCTTGTGTTTTGTTGTCCCCTGTTGAGCTTTGGCCTATCCATTCACCTCTTCCTAGAACATTGACGATAACTTTTGCGTTGGGTCAAGAGACTTCAGTGCGATCATTCTCCTTCGTTTCACTCGTTACTTTTGACATGTTGTGTACATACTTGGTCCAGTGTTTTTAGTTCCATTGCACGTTGTTACCTACTGGAAGTATTTTGGTCCGGGCCCTTGGAACAAAGACCGGGGGATCGACACTGCAACGTATGATCAGTTACTCACAATCTGAGGAATAATGAATCCTTCGCTTTCCTGTCGCTATCTACCGAGGTGATGTGTTGATGTCACCACGTCCAACCATCCAATCAAGGTGGAGGACTCACTCACTTCGTTTTCCTGCGACCATCTTCGAGGGTCCCTTATCTATGGCATTGATTCTTGTTAGTTCGCAGAGGACGAGGATTGGCAGATTGGGCCACCTATCTGTTGGACGGCATCCTGCTTCATCTGTAGCAATGTTTTGACCATTGAACCCTGGCGCAACCCGTGAGCATCAAACCTTGTTCCGCACGTGTCTCTACAGTGGAACTCATTGGTTGCGCATCTGGCGATCAATCAGATAAGCCATTTAGGGATACCTCATCCTCCCCAGGGTGGGGGGAGGAGGCCGGCAATGACAGCAACATCAGTCCAGAAACATGGCGACACTGAAATGGTTACCAACGTCGCCATAGCTGAACTAAGCAGCCTGTGCCCTCGCTGGCACCTCATGCTCGTGAGAGCTTAATTTGAGGAGGAAACGAACGGATTCATACCTCAAGCATGTCATCCTCATTATCGTGCATTTCAGACTGGACCGGGCTGGAATTCATCTTCCTGTTGTGCGTATCAGCGTGAGTCTTTTGGTGACAGAACGATAACTCACACCAGATTATTATCACGCTCACTCAACATCGAATGTCGCTCATCAGATCCTTGGACTTCCTCACGAGTTGATTAAATGAACATGTTGTCCATGTGGGATATGGAAACTTACTTTGAAAGGACCATATGACCCTAAAAGAATGTCATCAAGATGAACGTCAATTTTCCATCCGAGCGTCCAGTTGCAAGAGAGCGACTGTCATATGACATGACAATAGTATCTTTCAGAGGTGCCACGCTCCAAATAAGGATAAGCTACACTAGGGATGGCCCAGGCGTATTGCCTATGTGACAACAGTTTGAAATAGCTGTCATATCATTTAATATATAACCCAGCCTACGAGACAGGAGTAACAGAGAGCTCTTTCGTTCCCACCATCACCCTGTGTGCCCTCGACGAGGTTACGAGCCCTGGCTTGTAATCTTATGCGCTTCTGATCTTATCAATCCTCATTGATTTATCTATCACCGCTTATGGTAAGAGTTAATTGTGTCTAATTCGGGACAGTCGTCGCAGGGGATGAATTCAAGGTCTTCGTTTATCATCCCTGCCTTAGAGCTGGGACTCTTATATCCAAGGGTACTTTGGCTACTGTGGTCCCCCTGCATACTACCACGGTAACCTAGGTACCCTTGTATGAATCCCAGCTCTTCGGTAGGGATCACGCGGTGATAACTTTGAACTCATTCTCTGCGACGGCCAGCGAGAGGTGCCAGGAGGAACATCTCGTTGAGATGAGCCGAGACATCGGCATCACAGGTTTGTCATATTCCTGCTCCTCCGCAAACCAACTACAACGACTCCCCGGACGTATCGCTACTCCGCCCGTGCACATAGACATGAAACTCTCAAAACAAAAACAACCGTCTTTATTGTATATACGTGGTATGATGGTCTGACTGCCCCGCCTCGCCATACTTGGGATCGTGACTAGGCATCGTCTTGAGTTCAACAGATGCAAACAAAACATTTGTCGCCATGTCCACCACGTCGAGGTACGCCTTCCAGTCGCCCTCAGCGTCAAATGAGAAGGGTGCCTATCGCATGCGCCGCCCATTAGATACTCGCTCCCGTTCTAGGTCGGACTTGCGCCATCCCTCAGATCCAACGCCACGTCTGTACCCTCATGTTCCGTACCAGTCAACCCGCCATATAGCGGCACTCATGGCGCTCTTGGCGTGCGGTGCGTTCGTCTGCCTCGCATGCGCGTATTGGCTGTTCACAACTAGGTACGGTCATCCCACTGGCTATCTGCATTCGCTCAGTCCTGTGAATAGTGAACGCATCCCGGCGCACCGCATTGGGAGAACCTGACCCGCTTTCTTCACCGTCATATTCAACGCACCAGTCTGCGTGAATACCCCATTCTCACCGCTACTTGCATACCCCCCAGCAGCGTTTACAGGCCTGTATTCTCGTTCTCGAAACATGCCCCATCGCACGTGCAACATCTCGACCAGTTCCTCCCGCTTGGTTGAGTCGTGAGACAAGAAATGCAGAGGTGTTCGTACGTGTATCCTGGTGAATGAATGCATGGATTATGTGGCATATATGCTCGTGCCTACAGGACTCTTCCAGCCTCCGCTGCCCGAACGTTCACTTGAGGGGGTGTAGAATGGATTCTCCGAATCATTGTGGACGCCTTTTGCTGGATGCTTGTGCAAAGGCACTGAATCGTAGTGGGTCCTTTTCACCCGTCATATCAGACCTTGAATATCAAAGGAGTCACATTTGTGCAGACCGGCGGGGGTCCTGACGAGTACCACGGTGGTCGGACGCAGGTCTCTACAACTACTACAACTTGGAATATTGTGGTTGAAATCAATACGTGTTGCTCTGCACCCGACAGGAAAAGTGGATATACATGATGCGTACGATCTCCAAGAACAAAAAGGTATAGTTTGCTGAACTAGTCAAGGACAACAGAGGGTTCAGGATGCTCATCCGTTGCCTCGTTGTTTTCCATCATGGCGTCCAACATGTCCATGTCATGCTCAGCTCTGACCAAGGCCCCATCGACCGCACCTTCTGGCCGCCATATGTTTTTTCTATTCACCCCCGCCGGATATCGCACCTCTCCGATTCTTCCCGCCCAATCAAAGTCTATGAACATAAATTTCGTCTTGTCCCGTTTTGACACCAGGATATTGACGTCACGAACGTCTCCATGGACATATCCCTTTTGATGCAGTTGCTCGAGCGTACCTCGGATGCTCTCCATGAGTGACGTCGTTGGGGTGTGGCCCAAGCCCTTATACTCGTCCCAAAAAATTCTGTCCATGATCACCATCGACCAGCCGCCAGGGAGGGTTTCGAAAGCGTGCAGTATCGGGGCACATCCCATGTCCGCGCATGCCAGATGGGCATCCTTGGAATATTTCGTCGTGAACTTGATACAGATAGGCCGATCGTCACCAAACCTGCCAAAAAACAAGAGTCCGTTTCCCTTAAACTGGCTGTCGTACTCGAAATCGACCCGTCGTCCATCGTTTCCTTGAAAGTGTGTAGGGTACGGGAACAACTGAGTCACACGAATGACTTCCGGTATCCTTCGGAGGCATTTATAATACTCTTGGAGCGTGTGAACTGCCTTTCTGAATGCCCCGAGGTGACGAGCCACCCGCGTCCGCATACGTGTGTCCGTCCAGTGGTAGTGGAATGGGAGGCACACTGAGAGTGGCTGGATCACTGGGCGCGCATCCCATGCTGCTCCTGCAAACGAAATATATGGTCCTAGTTCAGAACAGTCATTCACTATGCCGACGAACACCAGCGGCTGAACAGACCTGTCACAAGGACAATCAGATATGGCAGAGCCGAATGCCCTAGCTCTGGTGCACAGGATGCCGTCAATCTCTTGTAGCGCACGCTTGCTTGGTCATAGGGGTCTTCTTCTCCTTCTCCGGCGGACCCAATCTCGTCCCTGAACTCCGCAATCACGTGACAGTGTCTACGGTTGATATCGAGACCCCATTCCGCGAACACTTTACAAATTTCTCGGGCCCGATCGCCTTGAGAGGCATAATACTGCGACATCTTCTTTTCTAGATCGTTGACAAGACAATTATCATCTCGAGTCGTCTCGTGGGTTTCGCAGTCATCAAGGAACTGGCCGAACACGGGGTGAAGCAACGTCACAGGAGTTGATGCCATAGTAGAGTGAGGACGATTGTGATATATGGCTTGGGTGCGGTCCTCCTGGCGTTCAATGATGCGTTTTACCCCTTCAGCAAGCGAGGGCATTCGTTGAAAAAAAGCGGCAAATATCTGTCGGCCGTCTTGAAGACGCCTAGGCTCAAGCCCATGTATCTCCTTATCCGAATATGTCCCCAGTGTATATGATAGGGCTGGCAGAGACAATCAGGAAGGCACTGTCAGGATGCCAGACGGAAAATGATCAAACTCACTGGAAAATATATTGAGAGTGAAATGGATGTGTCCTTGAGCTGGGCCGTTGGGGAAAAGATCAGATAGGACAGTCATCACATTCAGGCGCTCAATCCCATCCGAGTCATCATCCTGCAGGACCTTGTCGTAGTCACAGTCATTAGGAATGTGAACCTTGTAAAGAGCGATAAAATTGGCATTGAGTTCCCTTTTCTGGGCCTTGATGACTTGTTGGAGGAATCCCACGGTCACCGTCCTAGGAACCTCGACGGAAAGGATCCTGGGACCCTCTTCTAAAATCGGCCAAAAGTTAAGGGTCATGACTGGGACAATGTCAGAGGGATCAGCTACGCATAAACATAGCCAGGGTTCTGATCAGAGTGGCAGCAGGATTCTGTAAGGAGCACGCACCACAACTGGGTGGATTGACAATGACGAGACAGTCCTGGAGCACGGATATCTTCATTCGCGGCTCAAGAGGTGTCTTATCTTTCAATGTCCACTGCTCGAGCTCATCTTCGAACTCCGGGCCATCATCGTAGTAGGGGATGGAGTAGAGGTCGAACTTGTCCGGGTCCACGTTGTGAAATCTCACAGGCTCCTTGTATTTTATGAATCGTTTGAGACTTGCGACAGGTTGTGTCGGCGACATGCAGACGCGGAACGTCTCGTCTACACCGTCACCGTAGACCCAAGATACGAATTCCATAGTGGAGGTTGTTGCAGAAAACAGGTGGCGCGAGCGTCGCGAGGTGGTGTTGTGGATCGGAGTCACGTGCGTACTACATCGTGATTTTTATGTAACGCCCGTTTGGTGGACATCGTCAGGAGGATATGCATGAGTGTTGAAGCGGGAGTCCCTGGCCTCGTACGTGTCTTTGTCGAGTGCTCACGTCGAGACTGAAGCGATCGACGAGCAGCGCTGCAGAATTTATCCTGAAATGTCAAGAAGAACATCGTTATCCCCAAGCGTGTCATTGACCTAATAAAATCAGATTGTTCCACAAAAACGCTCTCCTGCCCAATGGAGATGAGTTGCAAACGTCACCGTGAGTCACTCGGAACGTGCTGTAGGTGTTTCTGTCCCTGTCATCCACGTTGCGGGACACAGTGGACCGCAGCGCCTGTGCTTCAAGGTGACCAAAAGATGGAACGCAGAGCTCTCACGGCCACTCGACCACATCCCTCGGCGCACTGCGTATATTTCCTTTTATATCCTTCCCCTGAACATGTCCGGATCGACATCCGTTTGCTCAGTTTATTTCTCACAGGTCAAGCATTCTCACTCTTCCGCCTGTCTCGATAACAATTTTTTTTAGTAGCTCAGGGTAGTTCGCAGCGCGGAAGGAGTGCTTACGACCTTTTCTATTTTCGGTGGTCACCGCACTCTCACTCGGGAACGGTACTATCAGGTCAAGCCATCAACGCCGTCCAGAAACTGCAACTGCAAGGATGACGAGCGCCGGCTCGAACGACGCGGATAATTCAATGTGTTTCATCACCGTACTCGAGGTTTGCCTGGCGAGTGCCCCTTTTTATCCGTCGAACGGACCGGTAAAACGATGGCCGCCCACATTGACTAAAGGGCCTATATTCTCACTTTTGGAAGCCATTACGAGCACGGCTCACAAATCACGGCGGACCCTCCGACGCGGTCCAGACTTCAAACAGCGCACGCCGACACGGCTGCACCGCACACATACTATTACAGCGCAGGGACGCAGGTGGGTGCGAACGACAACGACGGCGCCGAGTCTTCCATTCTCGTCAGGCTCGCGGGTAACCACGGCCATATGACGTTCGTCCAGAGGGAAACGGTCCCACGTCTGCCGAGGACGCCGAGACAGACCGGCGGAGGATCCGTCACTGCGGCGGTCATGGGAGACCTGTGGCGTCTCCAAGGCAGTTGGTGATCACGACGCTGTACGCGTCTTTCGTCCGATAGCGGGGCTGACGATGCCCGGTGCCTGCAAGACACGACTGGCACGTACGACGCGCGATCCCAATCCGGCGAGGAAAGTGAGGTAAACGCGCGCGGGTCACTCTATCCTTTCCAAGTGTCATGAACCCAAAGTGGCCCTTCCCACATCTATCTGAAGTATATCTCAGATCCCCCACATTCACATGTCGGATGACGTCGCCCCATCTACGTCGACGCGT
>JBBPKT010000358.1:0-22008 GCA_038089395.1 Pulveroboletus frians | reverse complement strand
GGGGGGGGGGCGGGGGGGCGGGGAGCGGGGGGGCAGCCTGTGCTAGAGCTGCTTGCAGTAGCACCCGCAGATATGGTACCTGCTGTTTCTGCTACGGGCTTGGCTGTCACTGCGGCCCCATTAGTAGGTTTCTGGCTCGCGGTTTGATGCATAGAGACCACATTCTCACCTGACTGCAGCCTGCTCTTGGTGACCTCTGCAGGTGTTTTATGGCTCTGTGCTGCACATTTTTCACAGATTTGTTTGCTTGCATTTTGTCGAACATTGGTGGGGTTGGTAACACGAACTGGCGAGTTTTGCAGATGTTCAGCGAGACTGGATGATATGAGTGTATGGTTATGAATCGACCATACATTGAGGAAGAAGTCGAGGGTTGGTTCATGATGAATGAGGTCTGCCACCCGGTTCGTCACAGAACACTCCTGCATTAATTGCTTCTGGCGCAAGCGTTTGCACTGCGAGTCAATGCAGTTGTGCTGAACGTTTACAGCGCATAGAATGTCCTATAGAGATATTTAAGGTGTTCATACGTTGAAAGACTAGAGTTAACTGACCTTTCCAGAAACAACGACTTCTACGTCTGTTAGCTTAAGGCAAGGGACATGAAGACGAGCGTGTAGCGCAGGACCAAATTCGAACACCTGAACAGCGACGTATTCTACTGTGCGCTCCTGTGCTGTGGACAGCAGAATCTCACGTATACGCCCGACCTTCCTCTGTTCATGCTTAAGTACAATCATACAATATGAAAAATAGTGAAGTGCGCTCACCCCATTCGTCTCATTGTCACGAAACAACACGCTGGCATGCTCACCTATTGAAATTATATTGCCGTTTTCAGCCACAAACATTGCGCCCTGGTAGAACCACCGTTCATCTGAGTCCATTGGTGAGACCACCAAATTTGCACAGCGTGTTTGTTCCCACTTGACTGGCTGTGCTTTCACCTTGCGTCCAGTCTGGTTTATAGAGGTCTGAAACCGATTGCGTGGCTCTTTTATAAGTTGATGTCAACACATACTAACTGGATATGAAGTCAACCTTACGCTGTGTAGAGGACACTCCAAGCAGACGCGCCTGGGTAGGGTGATTAGCAATGTATTCGATGGCATTTTTGCCCCCCCGGACCCAACGTTTCTGTGTGGGATCAAACCAATAGCCGCCCGTCACGATATGCCTAACAATATCTTGGCGGGAGAAGGTTTTGCAGCTGTCTCGACTGGGCGCTCTTCGATTGCTGTGCACACACGTGAGGCGGAAGATATGATTAAAGGACTCATACCGCTCAGTCGAAAATCCTACGGGCGGACCAAAGCGGCGTATGTAGAGTGGCAGATGAACCAAGAAATGGAATTTCGGCTTCGTGATCAAGATGCTAGGGGCGCATTTGGCAGTAAGGTTGAGAAAATCGTCTATTGTCTTTGACAGCTTCACCTGCATTAAAAATCCCATAAGAAGGAGAGCACTTGGGAAGGGGCGACGTACCAAGTATGCATGCATGTCTTTAATTTGTGTACTCCAGACGAGGGCGACAAGCTCACCAGCTACTGTCCAAATATCCAGTAGTTCAGGAGGCACGAGGTCGTAGACAACAAATGGCATCACTTGCACCAGACTCTTGAAATGTTTGCCGATTAAGCCGCCCTTGTAATGACATATATATTCAGCGTTAAGAGACGGCGCATCCATTCCTTCACGTTGGATTGACTCGAGGCGGCTCTGAAAGACGGCGAGCCGCTTTTCTTTGTCGAGGATGTGCGTCGTCTGACCCCAGAGATACTTGATGATACCGAGAAGGACCGTATGGAGAATCTCCGTTGGTGTGTCCAAGTGAATATTCACACCTGCAACGCGATCACATCACTCTGCGACCAACTGGGACAGTCACTCACCTGGCAGTCCGAGAAGTGGATTGATCGCACTATCAAGGGAGTTTCCATTCAAACGGTTTTCGAGCTCCTTCGCCAACGTATTCCTGATGTCTTGTTCTGACATCCTGTGAGGCCTTGAATCCCGCTTTCGTAACCGTTTCCCCGTCTCCACTATTGTATTGATGACCGCGTCTAATGCAGTATCGCGCACACCCGTGGTGCTGATAGAGTTCCTGATCTTGTCAGTGGCGCCACTTTCCTGAGCCAGCTGGATTTGGTTGCGAATCGTTCGGATGGTAGCGCCTGGATCACGTATTGCACCGGACTGACTTTAGATCAGAATTCTTGACCTTACAACAGAGGCCAGGCATACCACAAACAATTCATCGAAGCCGTTATCTGATTCTTTGTGCGCCTTTGTACCTCCAACACTGCACGTCTGGCAGAAATGGTTGCAATTGAGGCCAGCGTGACTACACATCTCCGCCTGCATCGGATTATCTCCAGAGAATAAGACGACGCTCGGAAGGAGGAGAACCTCCTCACACTCCTTGGAGTCCCAGGCGATCACGCCGTCTTCAGCAGCGCTACTGCCACCAGCATCAGACAAAGGA
The DNA here is from genome assembly GCA_038089395.1 of Pulveroboletus frians. Lineage (NCBI taxonomy): Eukaryota > Fungi > Basidiomycota > Agaricomycetes > Boletales > Boletaceae > Pulveroboletus > Pulveroboletus frians. Next base: position 19,523 of record JBBPKT010000358.1, on the reverse strand, counting down.
GTGAGATTCATGTACTAACTTACCAGATTGATTCCCTCACTGCAGCCATTAGTTCCATGGGACTGGCATGTGGCGAACCAGTCACGAAACGTATGCAGGACTCTTTCTCCATCATTTCCCTAGGTAAATTTGCGTTGGAGACGTAAACGACGAAGTGTTTGTTCCATTGCTTTGATACGTTCCCAGAGACGTCATCCATGAAGACGATTAACGGAACGTTGTACACCATACGGTTCTGAGACTTAGCACGAAGGGGATGTGGATCGAGAGTCACAAACTTCTTGGACGAGTCTACAGAACAGTATGACTCCAGAGCGAATATAAAATACGCAGGAGACTCACCCGTCAGTCCACATACAAGTTCGTCGCCGTCCTCCACAAGGTCTGTGTAATCTCGTGCGAATCCAGATGTCGGGACAATGATCAACATGTCGCAGACAAGAAAACCAGCCTAAGAACGTTGATAAAGCAGCAGGTCATATTTACCACTGAGAACCCATACCTCAGTGCGTTCAGCTTCACGGCCTAGTGCATACACAACGCGGTCACCGTCATCCTGTGGTGATCCCTCGAGAGTTGAAGCACGATAAAAGAAGCGCTCGGGAATAAAGTAACCTCCCGAGTCTTCCTGGAGTATCTCATTGACAAAAAAGATCTTAGCTCCAACACGCACAGCAGGGGGAGACGGACTTTCAAGGAGCAACTTTTCTCCGTTGAATATCTGAGACATGCCTAATCCGCAATCTTCAGGGTAATCTTGTATGGAGAAACGGGTAAGCGGGTTCGAATAGTCCTGAAAACGGATCAGCATCGCCCTGATTCATTGACCAACTTACCATTGCGATAGCATTTGATATCTCGTTTATGTAGAAGACGTTTCCCAACAAGGACGTGACCCTCTTGATGGGCCTTCCAACAGTCCCTTCGATGATCTCTGACCACTTCTTAATCGAGTAGAGGGATGGTACGTCTCGAGCGCCCATATCCCTTGCCCAGTCAAGGACGGCTTGCTTTTGTGCATCAGAGAACGGAATGCGAGCAGAGCTGAATAGCACTGCTGTCAGAAAATGCTGAAAATTCGTCTGAGTTAGTTGGTCCACGTCTCTGGCCACAGTCGACATACCGCTTTTGATGGCCATGGAGAGTACGGGTTGTTCGCAGGTACATAGGCATCGATCGATACGATGGGACCGTCTGGAATACAATCATCTGCAAATGAGAAAAATGAGAAAACTAAAGGATAGTCACGCACCTTCCTGATGGAACTCAACCCTGCAGTCAGCAGCGTCCTCGACCGTGTCCGTGATATCCTCGTTGAAAGGGTATTTTTGAAGCTGAAAAACTTGTGCGCTTGTTTCTATTTCTTCCTGGAGCGCTGCATAAATGTCTTGAGAGAATTCCGACGCTTTGGAGAGTTCGGATGGTCGAAGGGGCTGGCTCCCGGCACTATGGAAATCGTCTGATGAGCCATCGCTACTAACCGGACCCGTTGGGTATGCTACTTCCGAATCGACTACGCCGAGGAAGTTGTCCGATGGTGACGGATTCACCAGAGATGGCGCGGTGAATGGAGAGGAGGACCGCCCTTGAGCCCTGCTCGAAATTCCCGCAAGAGCGCGGACACGCAGGTGCCATCTATGGACAGCAGTCTTGAGGTGCTTCCTGACGTTCTTTAGTTCCATGACACGGCACGCACCGTTATGCTTCGGGCACACTGTACATCGTACCTGTATGTGATTTTCAGATCGAGGTTGGGGGCCTGCGCATACTTGGATAACTGCGAAAATAAATATTAGGCACACACATCAATGAGAGTAAAAAATTAGGGATGGAAACCTCTTCCATCAACGAGTCTTTTGAGGCTCGTGCCCTGGGACTTCAGGCTCATCATATCGATCAAGAGACGCAGAGTGCAGTGGTCACGTGAGACGCATAGACGCAACAAACAGGCTGACACCGTCACAGAGACAAGTTTCGTCCAAGTCCAATCATGATGGCCGAAAACACAACCCGTCAGTCTCGAACCAGTCTCAATTTTGTGGTTCTAACAGAAGTGGACGCTGTGGAGGAGACGAATTTTTTGCTCAAGCCGTTGACGTTGAATATTTTTTTCCGCGGCATGCTTCCCAGCCATCTTGCGAAGCCTCAAGTTGTACGTATCCTCCTTTCATGTTGACTTTTTTTTAATAAAACCCCTCAGCCTATTCAGGTTTCTGTATCCATTGATGATGAATATCAGCCCTTCATGACACCCACCGTGCAAGTGGTTCCGAATGCGGTGTCCGAAGGAGCGCTCTCTGTCTTTTCAGACGATGTAAGCTCCAGTTTCTTTATTACACAGTTGATTGATGGAGCCGTTCTCCTCAGTTAAACATGGTTGGATCTGACCGTTCCCAATCTCCCGATCTGCACCATGAAATCGATATTCCATTTCTTCCGCTCTGTTCAGACTTCAACCACTTATCCTCTAACGACTGGAACCGGCTCTCGCAAGAGATTGAATCGTGGCTCATTTCCTGCGTACCTATCCGCTCGCAGTATTGGATGTGGGGCTGCGAAGCGTTTTGGATCGCCTTCATCGGCGCTCACCCTGCTTTCCCATCAGGAAAATGGCGCATGTGGGATGTTCGTGTCCCACTTGGTGGTCCGTTTGCCGAGAATTGGCTCACTTCTCGTCGCAACCATCCAAGCAGCCTGAAAGAGGGATGGCCAGACCTACGGAAGCAGCTTTTACGGGAGTTTACCCAACACACTTCGCTTTTTCATTCATCCTCCACTTCGTGATACCTTGTTGTATGTCAGATACCTCGTATGTTCGCTACTGTGGCCCACTGTACCCTGAGATGAGAAGAATGTTGTACAATGTAGCACCACTCTTAGTTTGAGAATGTCAACGATGTTTTATCAGCACCTCGGCCATACGCACCACTTCTGGCATATGTCTGACATATGCACACTGATGTAAGTCGTACATCCTGCCAGCCACATATCCTATGTATATCTGGTTTTGCATACATTGGATACAGTACCCATCTACTCTGTACGTCTGAATCTCTACATTCACATTACATCTATATTTCTGTCACTAGTGCATCCACGCGGGAGTGTGTATTGTGCCCCAGTTCAACATCGATGCTATAGCCATCTGATACCAGCTCGATATCCCTCTGAGTGTATGCAGTAGGCTTACGCACAGCCAGACCATGTGTATATAAATTTTATTTTATCCGTACGATGTGAAACGGAGACCGCCCGTATGTCGCAAACACTATCACTGGTACCTTTTTCAGCCAACGTTAGGTTTACATAAGAGACGACTGGGCGTGTAGTCTGCGCGAGAACGAAGCGAGGAGCGCATCGCTCTCCTCTTGCCGCCACCTCCCTCGCTCAAGCACCCCGCTCACCCGCTCTTTTCTTCCCCCACCCTCCGCTCCCTCTCAGTTCTCCATCACTCGATCAATGCAACATCAACGGACCGCCTCGTGCCGGACGCTAACGCCCGCTCCCCTGAGGATAGCGCCAGACCGAACTGCGAGTGGCCCAACCCACCCGCACAGCTCATCACGCCATCCACAGATCGGGCCCGCCTCCGGCTGAAACCCTTCGGGTTTTGCCCAAGTCATCACTAGCTACGCACACAGTTTGTACATAGTTCCCGCATCCCCCGAACAAGACTACATAGATCGCCACACCCACCTATAAGACGGCGCGACCGAGCGAGTGAATCACGCAGACCCTAGTTTAGGATGGCGACGTTCACCCAATGCTCGCAGACGTTGACGACGATAGCTTGTGACGCGCGTGATCATCCAAGCTCCTGCGGAGCTGTCGAGCTGACCACCATACCATATAGGATGCTACAAACGAGAGTGCTACATGCCACAGCAAGCCATGCGAAATGCAGAGGCTCAAACAATGAATGACACGTCGTGGAACAAGAGTCGCTTGTTGACTAACAATTATTCCCCCTCAGCTTCTCCCATTTCTTCATCGGATTCATCGTCACATAGCTGAAACAAGTTAGAAGGCCCTCAACGAACCAACAATCCACATACCTCGAGGTCATTGATATCTAGGTATGCTGAAGCGAGTGTCATTTGTTCGGATTGGCCTAACCAGGACAGGAGTGGTCGCGTCGAATGGTGACGCTCAACAGACTGTTAAATACACTTCCAAATTAGGAAATCAATGATGTCAGATGTCCCCCCGCTCGTTGTTCCCCGTTCATGTCTGTTCCCCCTACCTCCAACACTCTCAACTGAGCAGCGTTCCGCTTCGTTCGCGCCTCCAAGAAGCTTAGTAGTCTCCTCGGCGATCTCCCTCGAGTGGTCGATGGCAACAGCTCGCGTACGTTGCCCAGGACGCATCCACGCACGGCAACCAAACCGTCCAACTAGTCGACAACGTCCAGTCGGTCATCCTTTCGATCAGTTCCGACGAGAGCACGCCGTCACGCTCACTGCTGTGTGTCCCTGCCAATCCACACAATGAAGCATGTCTATCGAACGGAACCATTTTTTGACGGGGTCGGATGAGGCCTGCACGGTGTGAAGATGAGGACGAAGCAGAGATGAGGTGCACGGGAATGGCGAGACGAGGGCAATGCCATGGGCCTTTCGCCTGCCTGACATGAACCGCTTCCTGCCCAACGTGGACACCGTGAAGGCCCGCAAGGACAGGGGTAGAGACTGGCTCATCTTCAGGGACCCCATGGACACCTCACATCGTGAGACCGCAGGCTGACTGACGTCCAAGAGAAGCGACTCTATGAAGCGCAGTCACACGAACTCACTTCCGTGTAGCACAAGCTGGAGAGACAGACACATAATGTCGCTCGAGGAAAAGTGGTGGTTCCTCGCGCAAAGGACTGAAGCAAACAGAGGCAACAAAGGAAGAACGTACGGCAATGTCTTTAGATGTCGCTTCGGTAAGGCGACTGGCTGAGAGAGTTGGATTGGTGAGTTACAATGGTACGATTGCTACTCTGCGAATAGGGGATGGTAGCGCTTTCCAGCTCCCTTCCAAAGTTGCCTCCCTTTCGTTCAGCTTCGTCATGTTCTTTGACCTCAACGTTCCCGTCGTCGTACACCAAACCCGTGCAGCGCTACCATCCGAAAAGAAGGGAAAGCAACCGCAAGTGACGAGCGTCGTGTTCACCCCGGCCCAAGTCGCGGCCATCGACGCTAGTGTTGAACTGCTCGTCCACCGTCAGTCCGCACCTCACTCACGCTCACACTTGCAATACAGTGGGCCACACCGTCATCGCGCTCAACCAGACCATCGAGGAAAGGATTGACCCAAAGACACACGTGAACACCCTGGGCATGGTGTTGCCCCAGCTGAAGAAGAGACCCGCCGTCGTGTTTCTGAAACGGCTGATGATGCATCTCAACAAAGAGAGCGAGAAAGGGTTTGGATTGGTGCGTTTTCATCGTCCTGTCTACGTGTGCTGACCCCGTGTCAGACGTGTGCGAATGCATCGATCACGGGCGCATACGACCTCATTGCGCTCGTGCCTACGATACAAGACGTTCTCCGCAGCTTGCTTGACGCACAGTCAACCCTCGCCATTCGCAGCGCACATCATCGCGCTACCTCTCACCCAACCCCGCCTGCCATTCCACCTCAAACACACCCTCGTCCGCACCGCGATCAAGCACGGTGCCGTGTTCGAACTCGCTTACGCGGGTGCACTCGGCGATCCGGAATCGAGCCACGCGAGCATTGGTGTGACAGTGGGCTCACGGAAACGGCATTGGTGGGTGTCCGCGCGGGAGATTGTGCGGGTGACCAAGGGGCGGGGGATCCTCGTCAGGGGGGGGTGATTGGGGACTATAGGGGTCCCAAGGACGTTTGTGCGTCTTTCTCCCCCCTCTGCGCACGTCTGACGCGTCTGCCGGGATCACTCTGCTCGGTTTAGCCCCGGATCTAGCGCACGACGCTTCCATCACTGCGCCCAAGTCACTCGTGTTGCGTGCCCGTGTGTACGCGTTCTCTCGGTGTCGCGTGACTCGTGTGTTTGGTTTCAGAAGCGCGACAGACGTATCGCGCCGTGTTGTCCGAGCCCAGGATCGTCGTTCTGGTATCGTCCAGCGAGGATGGACCAGATACGGCAGCACCCGATGGGGTTGCAACACAGCATGCGCGGTCGTCCGTATCGGATAACTCACCGGAGACGAGGGTGTCCGCCGTGTGGCCTTTCGGCAAGGCTCGAGATAATCGCATCGGGACGACGAAGCGCCGTTGTGAGCCCGAATCTGACGCTATTGGATCTGGACCGGCACCCCAACATGCAACGACTACCAGTGCCATCAATCATGATGCGGCAGACGGCGCGCCGGCACGAAAGAAGAAGAAAAAGGGGGTACAGACAGAGCGGATCGGTGGGACTGTGGCTCATGTTTTCCCGGTGGCATCGCATCGTCGTCCATCACATGTCTACACTTATCCAGCGTAGTGATCATGTAGGGAGATTTAATTCGTACGCATCTGTTTGAGCACGATGAAACGACTTGGAAGCGTGAGTATAACCGATGTACAAAGGGAAAGGGAGCACTAGCGCGATAAGTTGGCGCGTCTAAAGACCATGATTTGATCACATTGCTCGAGTGACGCTATTGAACTAGTTACTCCCCCAATTGCCATCTCGCCGGACGTGTTATGATACCGACGAGCGATTTGAAAGACTCTCCATGAGCCAACCCAAGTATATTCCCCGTGTACGGGGACCAGCAACAGGTACGCACCTATTCGTCGGGAATTGTATCCAATTGGCCTCATACGTTCCGCTTTGCCGGATTTGCCCTTGCTTGAGACGAGAGATGACCCGTTTGGGTGAACCCGAGACACTCCGACTCGGAGTGTCAGCGATATCGACCTCGAGCGAGTCATGAACGCCTCTGTCACGAGCACGAGACTCTCAATGCCAAAGACATCGCTGTGTGAGCCCATCGTAGGATGGCGTCACGCGTCGTGCGCTACGGATACCCCCCTCGCGCAGCCTCTCTCCATTGTCCCGAGCGCCTCCGGTCGGATGTCTGCCACGACACTCCTCACCGTTCCTTTTGGCTCATCCATCGGGACCAGCTGGCATCGACCCGAGCTCGGAGTGTCCGGTCTTGACCAATCATGGGCTGACATGTCTACTGAATGAGCCAGAGATTCAGTTAGCGGACGATGAAGGAAAGAGGGTCGCCTATCTGCCGTATTCCTGACCCATGGGATTGTCCGATCGTAGTCCAGAGTGGTGTTTCCAGGAGCCGTGTGTCCCGGAGCTGGGTGTGATGTACCAAGCTGTACAATCAAGCTGTCGGGTACTGCGCCTGGCAAGTCAGCGTGGGATGCCAGGCGCCTAGGTAAACAGATCAAAATTAGGGAACGAGGCCCTGTGTTTATACAGCAAGTGAGCGTACCACGCGTCAATCAACACACCTTGTTCCCTAACATTTCGACGCACGACAATTTGTGTACGCTAGCGAGGATGTCGACCACGAATGCTGGTGAGTGGCAGCTCTGAGGAGTGACTGTAATAGTGCTAACCATGTGGTGAGATCAAACAATTGTTCTGGATAATGGTAGCACTTACGCGGCGCATGCGCTCGCTTTCCATCCAGACGGGAAGCATCTTTTGAGCGGAGATGTGGGGAGAATTCGGCGATGGCAACACCCAGATGGTCAACAGGTTGAAAGGACAATGGGACTCGATGTGAATGGCATCGCTGTGTCTAGTGATGGGAAGTGGGTGGTGATTGGGACTGTGGAAGGAGTGAGTGTATGGGATGCGGAGATGCACGACAAGACCATCGACGTGGAAGGGACAGATGACGTGCGTGCAGTCGACATTGCTCCTGACTCGACCCAATTCGCGACTGGGACATATTTGGAAAAGACAGCGACTATTTGGGACATTAAAAGTGGAGAGCGACTTGTTGGTCCACTCGCACATGACAACCATGTCCTTGGAGTCAGGTTCTCTCCGGATGGCGACTGCATCGCCACCGCCGAGGTTCGTGGGCCGATCCGCATTTTTGACAGCCACAGCGGAGAGAAGCTGATCAGCATCGACGTCATCATATCTGATTGGTTCGCTGTCACCCCACTCGCATGGTCAGGTCAGCACATCTTTGTGGCATTGAAGGACAACACAGTCAAGTTGTTCGACACTGCTGATGGATCCAAACTTGCCGAGTCGCCAACGATCTTCGATGGCGAGGATCACATGCACATCCGCTCTATCATACTAGCCCCGAATGGCAAGTTTGTCACTACTGCCACACCTCAAGGGGTCACATTTCTAGATGCATCCACACTCAACCGAATCGGTTCTGTCCTTGATGAGGACAAAGAGATATGGTCAATTGCTGTGTCTCCAGACAACTGCTATCTTGCAGCTGGATATGAAGATGGGAAAATCATCATCCGTCACTTCCAGGACATTCTTCCTGGGCTGTATGGCCCTTTCCATGTAAGTACTTATATCTTGGTGAGTTCCTGCATGCTCAACATTGACAAAACACATTAGGAATCTACTGGGTCGCTATCACAGCAAGACAGGGATGAAATTCTGGAGGTGTGTCATTCATTTCCCTCTTAGGCTTGTTCTCATATGATGGAATAGCTCGAGATCCAGCCAAGTACACCAGGTCTGCAATTTGACTATGATGCGGTCAATGATCCTTCTGTCGCTATTTATCCCTGTGCTGACACTGCTACAGCCACCTTCACCTGTCGCATCTATCCATCCCCACAAGGACGACGCACTGCCACCCGCCCCTTCCGCCGACCCATCATCGCATGGACGCCCAGTGAGCTCTTCCTCTGACCATATTTAATGTTTTGTCACTGACAACTCACACCAGTCTCGTTCGATATTCAATATATTCTCGCGGAGAAAGAGGGACCCCGCTTCACACACCTCCAAGCAACATTCGGGAAAGTTGCCTCAATCTCGTCAGTCTACTTCGCGCGAGCTATCAAATGTCGGCACCACAAACGAGGGTCCCTCAAGAATGGCTGCGAACCAACGCAAGCCAGTGAGTGCTCCTTCTCGTCAGATGATCAGTCGCGGTGTATTTACCATGTCATGTCAGCGAACAGCCGCGGGAATAAGAAGGGTTCGATATTCCTTGTGTTCATATGCTGCAGCTCATTGCTCGACAGTTTCCACAGCATCGTCGTCCCAACCCTCGGGGCTGGGGATTTACCCGTGCCAAACAACGTCCTGCAAATCCAGGGACAGTACATCCAGTACGACAATTTTCCGACAGTACGGACTTTGTTGCGATCATTCACATTCTTTTAGGTGCAACAGACAACGGATCCTCAGCTCACCACAGGGGTCGGTGTCGTGGTGCGTGCGATTTCATCTCACTTTGTCATCACTCATAATGGATTAGCATGCAGAAGGATCAGACGATGTGGTATTCTCGGTCAGGGTACGGTTACCTGCGTGGATGTGTTGTACTCATTCCAGCGCACATGATGTCACAGACTGATACCAGCAACCTAGTTTAGCGGATGTATGTATATTACTCTCGAGATGTAACAATGACAGTGCACAAATGACTAGTACCAGGAATTGCGCGGTCACACTGGTAAAACCTAGAGCAGTCCCGGCACAGAGCGTGGGTCCAATCCAGCTGAAAGTAACGCCATTCGATGGAGGACTCCCCCAACCACCATCGCATGGATTGGTGATGATACCGACGGGCAAGTTGAGACCCTCGATGGGCCAATCCACGTACATGCCTCGTGTACGGGGACCACGCGACAGGTACGCACTTCTCAGTCATTGGGAAGTGTACCCGACTGGCCTCGTACGTTCCGATTCGCCGGATCAACCCTCGCTTGAGACGAGAGACGACCAGTTTGTGTCAACTTGGGACACTCCCAGCGTGTACCCTTGGGCAGTGGCGTCTACCTCGAGCACGTCACGAGCGCCTCTCTCGAGCACGAGGCTATCAGTGCCAAAGACATGGCTGCGTGAATAAATCGTAGGGTGGCGTCACGGGTGCGAACAAGAAAAGGGGTTCCTCGCCGTGTGGGACGGGTGGAACGCATTGTCCGAGCCCACATGACCGTCTTTCAGGGTCTGGCGGATGTGAAGCCATGAAACGAAATTTCAATATTCACTGTCGATATGGCCGCACACACCTGCGACGCGATCCAGAACACGGGGAATCATGGATCAGATTCTGACGGCGTTGTCCTTCTCCGGACGTCCTGCCCAGGAATGCGTGGAGGGTTCGTGTCGCGGAGATGTCACGATGATGATGGGCGTGGTCCATCTGCTTTGCATGACCCTTCCCTGGTCGATAGATAGATGACCAACGTCCAACACCACGTTGCGGACCTTTCATCTCCTTGATGATGGCCGCTTTGCAGTAACGTCTGCACGATGCTGATGTGTCTGATCCTCGTCATCAATGCGATCCGGTGTTGTTCGAGGAACCTACTTTTTCATAGGAGTGAGCGCGTGCCCGGGTTTGGGATCTTCCCGTGAGCGTACGCGTGCTGTTCAGTCTTTAGATCCTACCCAGCTGCATATTGTGACTTGGGCCGGTGTGCGCTCGAACGCCTCCCTAAAAATGAAAATAGGGTAAGACACCGGTATTCATGTCCGCATGGGACAGAGAGCCCGCAGAGTGACATTCATAGAGCGGTGTTCACAGAAAGGATGTTCTGGAATATGTAGACTGAGTCACCCTAGAGGCTGCATCGCAACGCGCTGCTGGCTTTCAAGAAGGGATGGATGAGATACACGTACCCCAATGTTGTCAGACGGACCGACCAACGACATGCGCTCCTCGCTATCCAACGCCTGTGCTGTTGCGTATCTCGTTCCTGTCCTCTGAAATCACTCGTAACGTACCCAAAGCTGTCGACAATCGCCGAGTCCGGGGGGAGCCATTCACGAATGCGTTTACCAAGCGATGCTGGCCAATTGCCGAAGCGGGGGACGAATAGAAGTGGCGGTGACAGGCTTGACATCGACCCAAACTTGAAACACCCCAAGGAGACACAATAGCCACATCAATGTTTAGCACCAAGTTAAATGTACCACGAATCCCGATTAGGTGTACCCGACTTCAAGTTTAGTCGGTCAGAACAGATTTAGAGACCCGTTTAGGTCAGTTTTAACCACTGATGCAACCGTTGTGAGACCCACGACGCCACGAAGGAAGGAGATCGCCGCGACAGCCTGTCTCCATCTCCCAGCTGGCACTATGGAGGTGAGCAACGGTATTCTGATTCGACTCAGACGGAGATGAGGGTGGATGAGCCTGTATGCGCGTCGACGAGTGACTGCATACGGGCATCCAGTTCCTCGGGCCGGGGCTCCAACCCAACAGTGTGAAGACGGAGAACTACACCCGGCCCAAGTCGCGGCCATCGACGCTCGTGTTGATCTGCTCGTCCACCGTCAGTCCGCACCTCACTCACGCTCACACTTGAAATTCAGTGGGCTACACCGTCATCGCGCTCAACCAGACCATCGAGGAAAGGATTGACCCAAAGATGCATGTAAACACCCTGGACATGGTCTTGCCCCAGCTGAAAAAGAGACCCGGTATCCTCTTTCTGAAACGGCTGATGATCCATCTCAACAACGAGCAGGAAAGGGTTTGGATTAGTGCGTTTTCATCGTCCTGTCTATGTGTGCTGACCCCGGGTCAGACGAGTGCGAATGGATCGATCACGGGCGCATACAACCTCATTGCGCTCGTGCCTACGATACAAGCCACGTTCTCCGCAGCGTGCTTGACGCACAGTCAACCCTCGCCATTCACAGCGCACATCATCGCGTTATCCCTCACCCAACCCCGCCTGCCATTCCACCTCAAACACACCCTCGTCCGCACCGCGATCAAAGTACGGTGCCGTGTTCGAACTCGCTTACGCTGGTGCACTTGGCGATCCGGAATCGAGCCACGCGAGCGTCGGTGTGTCTGAGAGCGGGCTCACTGTGAAACGACGTTGGTAGGCATCCGCGCGGGAGATTGTGCGAGTGACCAAGGGGCGGGGGATCCTCGTCAGTGGGGGGTGATTGGGGACTATAGGGGTCCCAAGAACGTTTGTGCGTCTTTCTCCCCCCTCTGCGCACGTCTGATGCGTCTGCCAGGATCACTCTGCTCGGTTTAGCCCCAAATCTGGCGCACGACGGTTCCACCACTGTGCCCAAGTCACTCGTGTTGCGCGCCCGTGCGTACGCGTTCTCTCGGTGTCGCGTGTCTCATGTGTTTGGTTTCAGAGACGCGACAGACGTATCGCGCCGTGTTGTCCGAGCTCAGGATCATCGTTCCGGTATCATCCAGCGAGGATGGATCAGATACGGCAGCACCCGATGGGGTTGCAACGCAGCATGGATAACCCACCCGAGACGAACGTGTCCGTCGTGCGGCCTTCTGGCAAGGCTCGAGATGATCGCACCAGCGCGATGAAGCGTCATCGTGAACCCGAACCTGATACTGTCCGATCCGGACCGCCGTCTCAACATGCGACGACTGCCAGTGCCGCGCGGCAGCACGAAAGAAGAAGAAGAAAAAGAATAGAGTGCAGACATAGGGCGGACCAGTGGGACTGTGGCTCGTGTTTTTCCCCGGTTATGTCGCCCATCACACATTCATACTTATCTGGCGTAGTGGTCGTGTAGGCAGATTTAATTCGTACGCATCTTTTTGCTCATGACGAAACGACTTGGAAGTGTGATCGTGTATCGATGCATAAACGAGTACTAGCGATGTAAGCGTGCCTAAAGACTTTGATGTGATCACATCTCAAGTGATGCTATTCGACGGATGACTCCCCCAACCGTCATCTCGTTGATGATACCGACGGGCGAGTTAAGAGACCCTCCATGAGCCAACCTACGTACATTCCTCGCGTACGGGGACTACGCAACAGGTACGCACCTCTCACTCGTTGAGAAAAATGCTCGACTGGCCTCATACGTTCCAATTCGTCGGATGCCCTTGCTTGAGACGAGAGACGACCCATTTGGGTCAACTTGAGATACTCCAGTGTGTACCCTTGGGCGGTGACATCTACCTTGAGCGCGTCACCAATGCCTCTGCCTCGAGCTCAAGGCTATCGATGGCAAAGACATGGCTGTGTGAACCCATCGTAGAGGTGTACCAAGTCGTGCAACCAAGCTATCGGATACTGCGCCTGGCAAATTAGTGTGATGCCGAAGATGCCAGGCATCTAGGTAAACAGACCAAAATTAGGGAACGAGGCCGTGTGTGTATACAGCAAGTGAGCGCACCACGCGTCCACCAACACACCTTGTTCCTTGACATTTCGACGCGTGACGATTTGTGTACCGCTAGCGAGGATGTCGACCATGAAAACTGGTGAGTGGCAGCTCTGAGGAGTGACTGTGATAGTACTAACCATGCGGTGAGATCAAACAATAGTTCTGGATACTGGTGGCACTAGCTGGGTGTGTGCGCTCGCTTTCCATCCGGACGGGAAGCATCTTTTGAGCGGGGTCAGGGAGGGGCTTCAGCGATGGCAGTACGCAGATGGTCAACAGGTTGGAAGGACAACACGACGCGATGTGAATGCCATCACTGTGTCTGGTGATGGGAAGTGGGTGGTGATTGGGACTATGAAAGGGGCGAGTGTATGGGATGCGGAGATGCACGACAAGGCCATCGACATGGAAGGGAAAAGTGCCGTGCGCGCAGTCGACATCAGTCCTGACTCGACCCGATTTGCGACTGGGACAGGGAAAGGGACAGCGACCATTTGGGACATCGAAAATGGAGAGCGACGCGTTGGTCCCCTCCAACATGATGAGACTGTCACCGGCGTCAGGTTCTCTCCGGATGGCCACCGCATCGCCACCGCCGAGGTTCGTGGGCCGATCCACATTTTTGACAGCCGCAGCGGAGAGAAGCTGATCACTCTCGACGTCACCGTACATAATTGGCTCACCCCACTCGCATGGTCGGGTCAGCACATCTTTGTGGCATCGAGGGATAGGAAAGTCAAGTTATTCGACACCTCGGATGGATCCAAACTTGCCGAGTCGCCGCCGACACTCTTCGACGGCGAGGGTGGAATTGGCTCTATCGCGCTAGCCCCAAATGGCAAGTTTGTCACTACTGCCACAACTAAAGGGGCCAGACTCCTCGATGCATCCACACTCGCTCGAATTGGTCCTGTCCTTGAAGAGGACAAATTGATACATTCAATCACTGTGTCCCTGGACAACTGCTATCTCGCAGCTGGAGATGAAGATGGGAAAATCATCATTCATCACCTTCAGGACATTCTTCCTGAGTCATATGGCCCATTCCATGTAAGTACTCACATCTTGATGAGTTCTTGTACACCCAACATTGACAAAACACATCAGGAGTCTACTGGAGAGCAATCACAGCAAGACAGGGATGACATTCTCGAGGTACTCATTCGTTTCCCTCTCAGGCTTGTTCTCACATGATGGAATAGCTCGAGATCCAGCCGAGTACTCCAGCTTTGCAATTTGACTATGATGCAGTCAGTGATCCTTCTGTCGCTATTTATCCCTGTGCTGACGCTGCTACAGCCACCTTCACCTGTCGCATCCATCCATCCCCACGAGGACAACGCACTGCCACCCGCCCCTTCCGCCGACCCATCATCGCATGGACGCCCAGTGAGCTCCTCCTCCGACCATGTTTAGTGTTTCGACACTAACAACTCACCAGTCTCGCTCAATATTCACCATGTTCTCATGGAGAAAGAAGGACCCTGCTTCACGCGCCTCGAACCAACACTTGGGAAGGTTGCCCCAAGCTCACCAGCCTACTCCGCGTGCACTGTCAAATGTCGACGCCATAAATGAGGGCCCCTCAAGAATGGCCGCGGGAATACGTCAGCGAGTGAGTGTCCCGCTATCGGACGGTCGGACAGGGTGCATCTGACATGTCATCTCAGCGAACAACTACAGGAAGGCGAAAGGTTCGTTGTTCCTCGTATTTGAATACAACCACTCATCAATCTTGACAGTTTCCTCGTCGGACCCCACTCCCCAACCCTCAGAACCAGGGAGCAGCCCGTACCGATCAACCGAGAACGGCGCACCCAGTAGGACAGCCAGCATGAAATTCGTCATGATCGCTCACGTCCTTTTAGGCACAACAGACAGGTGATCCGTCTCAGCCCACCACGAGGGTTGATGTCACGGTGCGTGCGATTTCGTCTCACTTACGCCCCCATGCTCACACTGGATCAGCATCAACAAGAATCGGATGAGGTGGTATTCTCAGTCAGGGTTCGGTTACCCGCATGGATGTGCTGCATTCGTTCCAGTGCACATGATGTCGCGGACTGATGGGAGCGACCTAGTTAGCGGATGTACATTACTCTCCGAATTGCAAATGGCCGACTGCTAGTAGGAATTTAGTCAGACACTTCTCCGCTTCACGCGACCACAATGGCAAGACTTGGGAACAGTCGCAGCACAGAGCGAGTGACCTGCGATGTGCCTCGACTGCGCGCGAAACGTTTCATGTACCCACTCGCATCGCCGCTCACGACCTTGAATTTCCCGACCCTCAAAGTACAGGATCGATCCGACGGCACATCTTGCACTGCGGTGAGCACCAATTGGAGTCCGGAGAGACGGATCTTTCATCGTTGGCTAGGACGTTGCTGGCATTGTCCTCGGCCAGTATTGCCTCTACCAGCCACGGCCGTTGTTCCCTCACCCACATCACTCAATGACCCGTTTCACGCCATCGTCGTCGTATCCCGAACCAAGCACCCAGGGCCATCGTTACGCTGACGCCACTCCCGACCGTCGACTCCCTGGAAGGACACGAAGCCATCCTTCTCTCATTCGACGAATGGAAGTCGAAGCAGCTCTACGCGAGCCTACGAGACCTCCTCACGACACCGGGCGTGCATACATGCACGGTATGTGGGGGAATAAACCGCCGGTGTACGGGAGGTGCCAAGAAAGCCCAACGAGGAGGTCGTATCGTAGGTGTCCCGATGTTGACCAATCGATTGCGCTCATGCTATCACGCGTCATTCGGAGTCGGATGCAGGCACAAATCTATCCATGCATGGCTCACGCATGGGAACAACAACGGCTCCGACTGGAACTCGAGCACAACGAACTGCTCTCTCGGGTCAACTATCTCAGACGAGGTGCGCACGACGCCTTTTTTTTGCCGAATGTCGCCACTGACACGGCACAGGTCGTCCTCAAAAAGTGGCTCGGTATGACGCAGTTCTTTCTCGCATTAGACTCACCCCCGCCAAACACGCCCTCCCTTCATTACGAACGCATACATTCTCGTCCATCCCCCATCCGATGGGTACCCTCAGTCTCGCTGCCAAGTACCTCATGCCAGCTTGATGCACTCGAATCCTTACTTTCCTCCCGATTCCTGTCGCTGGACGAAGGCCCAGACTTTACGCCGACACTGGTGAAGAACCAGCAGCGCGATTCTATGTCTGGTCTTCCGAGCAGTCTTCGTACTTCTCTGATAGAAGTGTGGCCCTGTCAGGTGTGTATGAGCTGTGGGGAACATCCCTCGGAGCTGCAGTTACACTGTCGCGACGGTGGCCTGTGCTGCGAGGACAGCACTTCCCCCAAGTAGTGGCGGGTCTGACGACGTGGAGTGAACGACCGCAGGACGAGTGAGAGGTACGCGCGTCATTCTGTGCTTGCGCCTTACGTCTCGTCTCACCAAACTACAACGCGCAGCCAAGGTCTGAAGAAGCAGGTGTCGAGCAAAGATTATGCTGTCTCCTCTCACATTCCAGGTCGATCGTTCAAGCGGTCAGATACCAGTAAATCAGAACAGCTTATGAGGACAAGGAGCTCGAGCAAGTCCTACGTGATCTCGCCACTTCATCCTCTTAAATTGGTGAGTTCGCACACCATGATGAAATGTGGTATACAGCGCTAACGCGGTCGATAGAGAGTTGGCAACGTTCAGCTGCCATTCAGATGGAGGAGCTCAACATGGTAGGGAAGGAGCTGATGCAACTCCGTCGCAGCCTATCGGCCTCGTCCTACCAGGTTGTTGAGTTCAAGCACCGTTATGAGGTGCAGTCGACCAAGTTCACATTGCAGACCGAGCAGCGGAGGTCAGACACGGCAAAAGCGGAGCAGCCGCATTGTCGACTAACGCAGAAAAGGACCACATGGTGATTGATGGTGTCCGTTCAAGCAAAGACAGACAGACCGTGGATGATGCGATCGACACTGGCGTGGAAGTCGTTCTATATCTTTGACAGGTACGTCCTACATTGACAAGCTGAACTATCTAATGTAACCACTAGACATGGTGCTTGTCTCTACTGTCAATTGGCACCGCACGAAGCACCTAAAACTTGTAGTAGAGGGCGGCATTCTCAATGCCGTCTCCAGTGCCGTGGCCCACAGACCGTCGAGACATCTACTGCAAGTAACTCTGCCTTTAGCAGCCCTCTCTTCCATCACGGGGTCCGTCCTCGCCATCGGCAAAGATGCTACCCCACAACCACCACATGAGGGGGCAACATGAAACGCCCTTCCGTTTGATGAAGAAGCAAAACTCGTGTACGGTGTCACTTTGTTGTTGCGCAATATGATCGAGAAATTATCTGGAAGGTGGGTCGGCATCCTTATCCTCACGTTCTGCGTCACTCGAACCCCGCTTTGCTAGGGACGAGTAGTTTACAAGCTATCGCACATCTGCATACAGGCTTCACCTGTACGAGACGATATCAGGCTACAAGTTTGTCTGCTTCAGTGATCCAGCCACAGATGGCCTACGCTTCGTCCGTGACAGATCTACAGTAGTCCCTTTGTGGATTATACCGTCAGAAATCCCGACGTCGACCTGACCCGTCCTGCTGTCCTTCCTCGCTATCCTTCGCTATTCGAAGCTTTCCTCTCGCCAGCCCAGGGCGAAGAAGGAGCCGGAGGGAAAGCGCCAGTCAGACGGCGCGAGAACGGTGTGGGATCGTCTCCCTGTCAGCCAAAGATTGTCCGATCCACAGTCAAGTTCACGTATAACTCGTATATCACTCCCCTGAACAACCTCCACTCCAGGTCCCTTCGCCTGCATTCCCGCATCCACTCCCGCCCTCCCGCTCACCATCCCATCCACGTCCTCCGCCGGTCTCTTCTCCCTCTCCCTACGTAGGGCCCGCCATGCTCTTTGCACCCGTCCTTCCTCTGCTTACCTCGTGAAGGCCGTCGATACCCACCTCAGACCTCAGGCTGACAGACACTTCGGATTATGACATTACCGACGTCTCCGACATCGAGTTGGTGACTCGAACGACGATGACGCAGACGACCGTGGTTTCGCAGCATCGATGGAATCTCTTTCCCTTTCCACTCCCGCCGGGTTTGATAATCTAGCAACATCTGCGGGGGTGGATACAATGCTCACACCGTCTCGCTTCTAGAATACCATAATCACTACTTGGATTGGATCCCCTGTTAAGCTGGAAGAACAAGGCGAGAACGCATCCTCCCTTCGCGCACGCGTCGACCAAGCTCGCCTGTACGCACTCTATCCTCGTTCAATTTCTTCCCCTTCGCGGGCTCGCAGGTCCTCACACCATCCCCGCAAGTTAAGTGTAAGACGGAAGACGAAAGCTCAGAAGGACAGGAAAGATTTCGTTGGGGCTTCAGGGACCGGTAAAGGATCGTTCTACGATTACCTGTTTACCTGACTTTCCTATGGACGAACCACGCTCAGCAGACAGGTCAAGTACTAGAAACGTTAGGGTGCTACCAAAGCAACACAACTCGAGGGTACAGTACACGCAAGGACATTGAACTTGTTCAGTGTGTACTGACTGTATCATCCTCCCAGATTGACAAATTCCGCAAGCATTACAGCGTGCAATTGAGCGTTGTCAATCACGTCAGAGGATTGCGTTGCTGTCGTCCAGCTGGCCACTACGGTTGATAAAGGGTTACAGATGGATGTGAAGCAAGCAGAGAACCCAGTGGCTGCACCCAAGAGAAGAAGGCAGGAGAACAAGGGACTCTGACAGTGCCTCATCACTCTCAGAGGCTCATGCAAGCTCCCGAGTTCATGCAGATCTTCCATTCTGAACCCACCGAGACAAAGTGACGTTACGAGGAGCAATCGATAGAGGTCACGGCTGCCGCTGGGGGGCACCTGTCCCAATTGATGGGCATCTTGAACGAGTTTGTCGCAGCTAGTTTATAGCATAGCCGGAAATGACCAACTGTATTTGCATTTCAGGCATCGCTTCATGTGGGCGTAAGTGGACACCTTTATACAGCTTATCGATTTTGTGGATGCCAGACTGCCTAGTTGAGCGTTACGCTGATCCTCGTAAACAGGTATATATAATGAGCTTCTTTTCGACCTGGTGTTGCGTGCTCAGCTTCCTGTGCGCTCCCACCATCCCATCTTTAAAAATCCCCATCGACACTACTCTGCACTCAATCTTACTTTGAAGCTTCCCACATGAATCAAGATCGCGTCAATCGGCTCAAGAAACGCTTTCATGACGTCCTGCATGGCAGAGTTACTGTGGACCCTCGTGCG
>JBBPKT010000357.1:0-22043 GCA_038089395.1 Pulveroboletus frians | reverse complement strand
CCACCCCGCCCTCATCGCGACGGTCGTCGCTTGGGGTGCAAAGTTCTCGGAACATCCGCTTCTTCTTGCAGACCGCCAAAGAAACGGCGGCCAAAGTCTGTTCGCGAAAACCCTCATTGACCGATGTCGTGAACTTGCCGAAGCAACCAAAGTTCACCGTATCCCACACAAGGATCACGTTGTGATTGCGCTATTAATTGAAACGATGCAGTGCCGTGAGTGTCTTCGCCGTTCCATTCTTGTCGCACCCCGTGACCGTTTCTTCGACCAGAGAATCCGAATACAGAAAATGGTTAGTGATCGCTTCCTGTTCCCGCCCCATCCCTCGACTGACCGTGATTTCCCAGGATTCCATGGTTTCTGGCTCAACTGTGGCATCCGCAATTTACTCGGCCTCCAGGTCGGCACGGGCATCTCCCTATAGTGAACTCAACCAACTTCTTTGCAGATCAACCACAAATCCGTTATGGCAGACATCAAGGACCCTGAGACCCGCGGTACCATGATCTTTGCTTGGTGGATGGCTTGTTTGGCAGACGCGTTTTCCGCGCTTTATTACCGCCGCAAACCAATGCTGTGAGCGGTGGTTCCCCATTCTTCCGATCCCTCACTGATCAGTGTCTGTGGCATGTTCATTACCGTCCGACTGCGGGTGCGCAGTGATGACGATGACTATGATATTGATTTTTACACTGCGGATCCGAGCCTTCAGGAAAATATGGAACTTGGGAAACCTTCCCCACGCGAACAGCTCGAAGTGAGTCAGGCATGTTCATTTTCAACCGACGCTTACTCAGCCTACCTCAGTTTTTGGTTGGTCATCTGATCTTTAATGACAGTTTCTCACCTGACTGGCTCCCAGGGATATTACAGTGCAGCACACGCTCTGGCTCGGATATCACGTCAAATGGCGCGCCTCCTCTGGCGCCCGACAACGGACTCCGAGGGAATACCCGTTGAGGCTGCCCTACAGTATCTATCCGAACTTAGCAAGTGGAGAGACGCCCATTTATCCAAAGTCGGAGTTCCATCCAATCTCGCTACGAATTGGGATTTTGTCTCTGCAGTGTCAGCCTGTACGTACTCGCTAAGATCTTGCACTGCTTCACTGACAAGGTTTTGAAGGCGCAAGTGATGCACAATACCATGTGATGTGGATCGCCCTATTCAATGCCATGGACGATTTTGGTGTTCGGGACGACTCCCTGTCGCCTAGTGGCATGAATCAGGTAGAGACCATCAAGCGCAAGGTGTTTGAAGAAGCCTTGAATGCTTCGCTACGAATTTCCGCGCTGGCAGGGGTACTGACTTCCAATGGATATTTGGTGCGTACCTCGAGGTGTTTCTTTCTTTCTTCTTTTTCAACTGGCCTATCCGCCAGAAATTGGATCCTGCTGTTATGCACGTTGGCATCATCCAGGCTGGCTTCTTATTGGGCCGCCTTGGTCGTCCTGAGGTGCAGAACTGTATCGAGGGTCTTGAGCAATACAGCTATGCGTACGAAGAGACCAAAGAGCTGTCCCAGATGATACGCCGCGAGTATGAACAAGCATTGGTCAAGGGGCCTTCACTTCATGAAATGAGCAATGCCATTCCCCGCCGCACTCCTCCGGCAGATAGCACGAACGCCAGTAGCAAAGGTAACGACATCCGCTCTCCATACCAGGACTCTATGGTCAGTGTGACTTCATCCGCCGTCGTCCGTCTTCGGATTTGACCGTATCCTGTCGCATACAGTATGTGTCTACGTGACAAAGTTTTCTATGTTATCAATACCATATTCCCGACCGCCAAGGTTTTGGAGCCCTGTAAAATGTATGATATTATTACCCTTCTCTCTCTGGATACTTTGTCCCTCCACGCCTTGAGATTTGTTGTGGTTTGCTGCTTACCTTGCCTCTGAACGGTTAACACCTCGCTATTTTCTCCGGTCGCCGTCGTCCCGGTTGTCGGTGGCATTCCTGTCAGATAGCGGCTTCATGCCTTCATCAGGGTTATCCCTCATTCCATTCAAATTTTCAACTTGATTGTTGTACTCTACTCTTCATTATCACCCTCATGTTCACAACCGGACACTCTTAACTACTTTGGATATACCCGATTGCTCACCGCCATACCTTGAAGCATCCCCGATACTACCCTTGTAAACAGCTTTCTGCGAAGCCACTTTCTTCTTTGCCTCTTCGTATTTTTGACGCTTTTTGACGCGAGGGTTCCGGACTGCCTTGGAACGATGCGGGGTGAGGCCCTTGTTTTTGAGAATCGCCCGGGTCACGGAGCGTGGACCCGAGGCACTCTCCGACTCGGGCTCGGGACTAGGAACGTTGAATAATTATTAGAGCTTGTCTATGCCAATGGAAAGAAGCGCGAGGACGCACCGTGCTGCTGCGGCTTCATACTCCGCCTTTTTCCGTGCCTTCTTTGCTGCACTTGCCTGCTTTACGAGATCATAATATCCATCTGCACCATCTATATCGTCGTCGCCATCATCGTCATGCAGTCCCCGTTCTCTTTTGCGTTTCTTTTTTTCCCCGCTGACCTCCGGATCGACACCATCAAGGTCGTCCCCTTTTGCACCCAGTTGACCCTTTTCTCTCTTTCTTTCCCTCTCCTTCTCGAGTCTGGTTTCTCGTTCCTTCCTTCTTTCCCTATATGGAATGTCATCGTCCCCGCCGATAGCGTTCGCACGCGCGTTTGTCCGCCGAGATGAAGACGACTCAATACGAGACACGTAAAATCGGAGTGATTTCTTCCGAGCGCGTTTGTCAGCCAAATCGTGGGACTGAAGTGCAGTCATTTCGCCAAATGGATCCACGGAGGCGGGTGCGTCAGCAACCGGCACCACTTTGTCTTTGCGCGATATACGGGTAAATTGAGGTTCGAGGAGATCAAACACGGGGCCCGACGTGGGTTGATCGGAGTTGCGGCTAGCCGCGGAGGCCTTGCGTTTCGCATTCTTCGGACGTCTCTGGGTGGATTCTATGTTGGTCGGATTGGGTTTCTTGGAGGAAGGCAACGGGGAACCTGGGCTTGGGGTCGAAACACCCGCGTCTTCGAGGAGGTCAGCGAGTTCGCCCGACTCGAGACCCCTTCTCTTGATGAGCGACCACAGGTCGCCGTCTTCATCCGTCAGATCGCCTTCCTCGTCTTCTCCGTCATCGTCATCATTCGAGACGCCTTGTCCGATGCCAAGACTTTCGAGCGTACTGATACCTTCTTTCAGTGTGAGAAGACGCTCCAAGATAGGATGCCGACGGAGAAGTTCAGGACGGGCCGCATATTTGCTCGTGGCGCGCAGGTGAAGGTAAAAGGCGAGCGTCGTAGCGTACGTGAGCAAGGCTTCTGCTCAAACACGGCGATGAATATAGGTACCAGCGGGATGAGAGGGCGCGCACCATAATACATGTGTTGCAAACCGAGTTCCAGGGTATCAGATTCGGTGTTTTTTAAGCTGGAAAAGGGTGACCGGGTGACATAGGTGTGAAAAACGCAGGACGTACGTCTCCACCTGCGCTTTCGCCGCGACAAGGCTGTACACTGTATCCTCCCAGTCTCTCGCAAGTGCGAGTGTCTCAGGAGACTCCTTTTCCAGAGTGCGGAGGATAGACCATTTGTCTTGTGGGGCTTTCGCCAGGGGTGGATTCGGCAACAGCTGTTCCCTAGACGTTCCGTGTTTAGAGGTCATATATGACAAGACAGCAAGCGTACATTTCCTCGAGCGGTTCGATGTCACCCTCCACGACGTCTCCAAGTCCGAAATCTTCATCGCACATAGTCTCACATGCCTTGGCTTGCAGCCTAATCGCCTCCTGCTCCTCAAGTTCATTGGCTTCCTCGTCCTCCGAGTCGATTTGCGCGGCATTGGAAGAATAGTACACGCCTTTGTGACGTCCCCATGTTTCCTCTTCCTCGGAGTCGGATGTGTCCTTGTGCGAGGAGTCACGCACGGCCTTGGGGGACTTGGGCCTGGACGGGGTGGGCCCGGTGTCGGTGTCGGTGTCAGAGTCGACCTGCATGCCATCGTTTTCTTCCCCGTCGTCCGAGTCAGATGAGACGCCTTGCAACGCAAACACCTCCTCGTCTCCATCTTCGTCCACCTCACCCTGATCATCAAGTAGAATCTTGTCCCGGGATGCATGAACTACCACACCGTCCAAACCAACGAGAGTGTGATCGTTCTTTCAGCCAACGGCAAGTCCAACAAAACATGAGGTACGCACACTGGTCTTCCTCGTCCAGTTCGATGTCGGCGAGTGTGTTCCATCGCTTGAGTTGGCCGTCCTTTCTGTTGATCGACCGGGCCTTCCAGTGGGGCTTGGCTTTTTGGGAGGGGCGTCGAGGCATACGAGAGGCAAATAAGTAGATTGATTACGTAAATAGCCAAAACTTTACAGGCCCTCGACGGACCATCTATAGCACACATGTCGACGGACGCGTTGGACCCACAGGCGGTGGAGACCCTCGAGAGTGACTCTGACGCGCTCGAGCAGGACGATACTCGCTCTTCAGCCTCGTCGTCTGACCCCACATCGGACTCGGCCTCAGACTTCACAGACACCACGTCTGATTCTGATTCTGACATCGACGACGTCACGCCAGAATACCTTCGATCGTTGCTCGACAGAGCACGGCGGAATGCACGCGAAGAGGCTCGCAGGGTAAAGATGCTACAAGAAGAAAACGAGACGGAAGCGGAGATCATCAAGGTTGGTGATGGCAAAGAGGAGGAAAAGTACGTCTGAGCAGTTGTCTTTGCCGCCATGTCTGACTTGCGGTGGCTCGGACCAGACAACTGCCACCGCTCGATCCTGGCGTACTCCCTCCGCCATACTTTGAGTTTGGCAAGGCTCGCCACCAAGCACCGACCTCGGTGCGAGATCCAGACGTCGCCCACGCAGAGGCCGCGTCCGCTTCCGTGTCTGTGCCAGCACCACCCGACGACCCACATGCAGATTGGAAACAGCTGACGAAGAAAGAGAGAAAGGCGGTATGACATATTCACTGTCTTACTGAATCGCTCGTCAATTTCTCGGATATAGTTGAAGAACAAAACAGCCGGGCCAGGCTGGTTCGATCTCCCAGCGCCCGCGGAAGCAGACTTACCCCGATTATATCGTGAAGTCGAAGCACTCCGTTTACGAAACCAGCTGGATCCCAAGCGATTCTATCGGAAAGACGATGGGGAAGGAAAGGGCATACAAGGCCTGCCAAAACATTTTGCGGTATGTATTCGGATTCTTCTCCGTCTCGATCGGCTAATTGCCCCCTCCTGCTAGATTGGGACGATCCTCCCGACAACCACGCCTTTCGGTACCGCGAGCTCTGATAATCTTCCACGTGCATATCGGAAACGGACTTTGGTGGACGAGCTTGTCGATGATTCGGAAGCGCGGAGATATGCGAAAAAGAAGTTCAATGAGCTGCAAAGCGTCAGAAGCGCAAAAGGGAAGAAGACGCTTCATCGAAAGAATAACCTTCGCAAGCCAAAGTGGTAGTACGAAGGACTCAATCCTGTTCGTCAATTTATGTTGCCTGTTTCCAGGGATAGGGTTTGTTCGTGACGTCTCATCGTCGCAACTGCATATGACTTCTGTATTTCCGGGGATGTCCAAAGTACGGGCGGGCACGTTTAACGGATGGTTCCGTGAGGTAATGCTGGATAGTTCAACTCTGGCATCCAGTTCGCAAATTCAACCCTCCGCTGCTTCTCCGACAGCACTCACTCGAAGACACCGTTTTGCACGATCGACTACGTGGTCCTGCAGACAGCGTATTGAGGTGGCCTACCGCCTGTTACTGCTGCCAGATTTGGGTGACCCCCGCGCAGCTTTAGGACCTGCCTTCATAGGCATACCAACCTGCACGTGGCCCAATGGTGAATTCGCGGGGGCAATGCGGACCCAGTAGAACTGTCCCACATCTCAAGGATGCAATTTCCGCTCGGATCCTTGACATTATATTTATGCGCGTGAGACTCTGCCTGTTCTGCTTTGGGGGTCTCGGAGCGCGAGATGGGACTCGAGACGGGGTAGCACAAACCTATCACGTCTGAATGGTAGGTGACGTGGTTACAGCGAACTGAAGGTGACTGGCGACTCCCCGTCAGGATCTTCAGCCGTAAAAATGACAACCACACGCGAATTTCAAAGGAACCATGTGGTGCATCTGTCCTCGCCCACCCTCGATCCAGGGAGGGGTCCTCTCTGTAAACGTCTTTAAATTCGAAATGGTCCATTTTGTGCTACTTAATAATGGCATTCTCAGGGGTAATTTCCTTCTTTCTACATTAATGCGCTGCTTACTAAGCACTTTCAAGACACCATGAATCAGATATACCCGAGGTCAACTGAGCTCAAATCCGCAGTTGTCCGCAAATCCCTAAACCCTGACAGGTGTTCCGCTGTCCGGCCATTTTGACACATCATATAGGTTGTTTGACGTGTGACTTGCCTCAGATTCATGCAACTTCACAGGGGTGCACACAATTCCATGCCTTACGGACAAACATGGATCTCCGTAGAACATCTCTCGACTACAAAAATATAATATGGTAAGCGTAACTGAAGCGCTTTGTACGTGTGCGGAAGAAAGGACGACCGTGACGCCACATCCCCTTGAGTGCAATTTGACCCAGCCGCATCTGTCCCTCGTGGGCAGGGCTCCAGGTCAATCATGACTAGATGCACATGTGCTGGGCATAGCAGCCCTGAGATAAGTCACTTGAGTTTCAGATTTTTTTTCTTTTCTTTTTCAAAGACAAAATTCAAAATGATGGGGCACCCAACTTACTGGTTTATGTAGCTATCTCGCTTATATTTGAGCCGTATTTGCGGTGCAATTATAACTGCTGCCGGCCCGAGAAGAATGCACCTACGCGTGCCCCAGTTTCCAGGGGCATGTACGCTGAGCTATCAGCGCCAGCCTAGTAGGTAGTGATTAACGGCTCCATCAACCTCGTCTGCTTCCATGCCTGGGAGTCTTTCCTTTTCGGTTCAGCTTGCGGCTTGATTCTTTTGATGCTCTGACACGCTGTGCACAGCTTGTACAGTCAAAATTCTCGAGTAACCTAACCTATCAACCCGTCGGGTCACGATGTACGGTTCCTTGCTCATCTTGGGTTACAGATTAGGTACGCCGATTCTGATATCGAGATCCCTTTAAGCCCTGTAATAGGTACCCTGTTCTACCCCTCGGCCGTGTTTGTAGACCTAGCACAGCCAATGGCAGGAACACTGAGGGCAACGGACGAAATAACTGGACCACACTCTGTGTGGAGGACTATGAGGTACAGGACAAGGGACGACCACCTTCTCTACGAGGGTCGATGGTAGATATATGGCGGTGCACGTGACTGTATGTCAATGGTGCTTGCAGCGTCTCGCTCTCCGCAGCCGAGTATTTGTCCGAGATTTTTAGACGACTAAATGCATCCGTCGGTCGTGAAGTTTCATTCCGTCGGTATGTCTACTGATTCCGCTGTATTGCCGCGCAAATCGGCCAGTGCTCGGTATGTTGGGAGCTTCAGAATCTCGATCGTATTGATTAATGAATGGATTTATCAAGGTAACTACGCGATCGGTCCGTTTCTTGGATGTGCAGGGGATGAGCATGTCTCATGGGATAACTCTGGGCAAGAGATGAGACGGAGTGGCGAGGCTCAATATAGACGCAGATCTTATCTATGCGTGAGAAGTGAGGTACCCCTCTACTCGTCGTACTTTCGTTTCTTAAGTTCTTCTCGCTACCACTTCATCCGACTCACAAGCTGCTGACCCAAATTTCGCTTGCCATCATTTCCGCTCGGTACCGCTCAGCTGTTCACTTTCAACACCCAACCCATCACCCCCGCCCCACAGAATCGGAACCAGATTCAGAGGGGAGAGCCGTCGCCTGATCTTATCGCTCTTTGTTTGTTGCACATACTCTCAAAGACTTATCGATACTCATAGAACACGGGCTTGACATCAAAAGTACTCTGTTCAATGAAGTGAAGCTAGAGGACAAGTCATGGTCCGATATCTGACACACCTGCACAGTAGCTGCACTTTGCATATGGTGTAACAACATTATCTTGTGTGCCGTTTGCGAACGACCTGCCAATGGTAATCGACGAGGGTTTCATATACTGCGACACCGAACTTGTAGTCGGGACGCGGACGCGGGATGTGCGTGTGCGGACTAAAAATTGGCGGGCGAGACTTTGGCCATCGTCGTCACGGTTCATTCGCCTGTCGGAATACCGCCTCCATTAGATCCCAATGCGAGGGCCATGTGTAACTGCTGTGGTGCCCCTATTTTGATCCAATATCTTCAAGATGACATCGCCTTTCCCAAAATCCTCTG
Organism: Pulveroboletus frians; assembly: GCA_038089395.1. Taxonomy (NCBI): domain Eukaryota; kingdom Fungi; phylum Basidiomycota; class Agaricomycetes; order Boletales; family Boletaceae; genus Pulveroboletus; species Pulveroboletus frians. The sequence continues at coordinate 13,700 of JBBPKT010000357.1, read as the reverse complement.
AGTGACCAGAATGTCTATTCTGATCTCGAGGTATGGACCTGGCTCAGGGAGGCTACTTGAAGGGGGGTTAGAGCACTCCGCTAGGATAGCAGAGCAAGCAATCCAGATCGAAAGTCACATCAAGGTTTCTCGGAGATGGCCAGCGGTGTGAAGATCTTTTTGACCCCCATGGTGCGTTAGACTGGTGAAACCCACCATTAGACAGCTCCCTGCACGCAGTCGTATCCCCAGATCCGTCCGAGTTCTGAGGTTTGGAGCAGCTCCCCTTCAGTGGCAACACAAGGTCCGTGATTCTCCTTTCAGCACCAATCCGCCTCGGGACGGGGCCCTTACCTACCTCAAGAACGAGACCTTGCTGCTTCCCGCAAAAAGAAGCGCTCTAGCATGTCCCATTTACTTTCTCCTCCGGGTATCAGTATGGCGAGATTAAGTCATGGATAATCAAAATACCAGTTACAAGCAAGTCGCAGTCCGGAGTCAACGTCAATATGATCTTGGGTCTATTGCTTGTGGCAGCCGCCCAATGTAACACGATCACGTGATTCGCTCGTTGCCCCAAGCATCCCACTTGGAAGGACGCTATACCAAGTCCGAATGCTCGCGCAGGTTTCCCGTTGTGCGAAGCGAGCGAACAGACAACTCGTTCTCCTACGAAAAAATCATGACCAGGCCAACTCGAGCAGCTCTCAACCGTCAGGTCGGACCACGTCGTTTGGCTTCAAGACGGTCCCGGAAGAGTCCAAGGAATCTCTCGTGAAAGGTGTCTTCGATAGCGTGGCATCCAAATACGACCTCATGAACGATGCTTCATCTATGGGCGTGCACAGGCTATGGAAAGACACCTTTGTCGCTACCTTGAGACCTGGTCGCAAAGGTCCCATTCGTTGTATTGATGTCGCTGGAGGGACAGGCGACATTGCACTTCGTATCCTCGATCATGCGCGAGAGGAGTATGCTGACAGAGAGACCACTGTCGAGGTCGTCGACATCAACGCCCAAATGCTTGGAGAAGGTTTCAGAAGATTCAAGAAAACGATGTACCACAATAGTGAGTACGTCGCGAGTACTCCCGAGACTTTGCTGAGGGGTACGAAGCGCCGCAGGTGTCGTTCCATGAGGCCAACGCACAGGAGCTTCCTCCATCCCAATTCAAAGACAATTCATACGATCTGTACACGATCGCATTTGGTATCCGCAACTGCACGTCTATTCCCGCTGCCCTGAGAGAGGCACACAGAGTGCTCAAACCGGGAGGCACGTTTGCCTGTCTCGAGTTTAGCAGAGTGAACGATCCCCTATTGAGCGCGTGAGTGTCTAGTCATCCTACTCGGGCATTTCTCATGGCTCGCAGAGTATACGATCAATATTCGTTTTCCGTGATACCCCTGATGGGCACCATTTTGGCGGGTGACAGAGACTCGTACCAGTATTTGGTCGAATCGATACGCAAGTTCCCGTCTCAGCCAGACTTTGCGAGTATGATCAGGGAGGCTGGCTTCGCAATGGGAAGAGATCACGATGGAGGGGCATGGACAGACTTGTGGGGTGGTATTGCTTGTATACACATGGGCGTCAAGACTTGATAGTACGAGTGTAAAGCCACGTTTGTTTCCCCCGCACACGAGTCAGCGCCACAAACCGCACCTTTGCGGGAAGCCAACCTCAGCGTTCCTACTGATCCGGGTCTACACACGACCACCACCATGGCTGCCTCGTCATCGTCTACACCAGCCAACGCTCCCCACCTGATGCTACCAGCGTCTGCGGACCTGGCTACGACTTGGGCCTTTCTCGAGGAGGGCGTGGATCACATCATGACAAAGCTGCACACCGGCGTCTCGCGCTCCAAGTACATGAGCCTCTACACCGTAGCATACAATTACTGCACGTCCTCGCGCATGCACGGTGCACTCGATAATGGCCCAGGCACAGGCAATCGCAGTAAGTAGCCTTTCATGTCCCTTTCCTGCTACAGTGGGAAGATGCCCTTTCTGATAACGGCGTTGGGATTGCTGACAATGCCAAAGCAGCTGGGGCCAATTTGATGGGCTCTGATTTATATAACAACTTCATCCGATACTTTGTCACACATCTGAAGGGCTTGAAAGAGGTGAGCGCTCTTCTCCCCACAGTCACCCTCTCCTGATGGGAAACCACAGCAATCGGATGCTTTGCAAGACGAAGCTCTCCTACGATATTATGCCGGCGAGTGGGATAGATACACGACAGGAGCGAATTATATCAGCCGATTGTTCACCTATCTTAATCGTCACTGGGTGAAACGCGAGCGGGACGAGGGTCGAAAAGGAGTCTATCCTGTCTATACAGTGCGTCATTCACTCGATCATCTGTGGTGTCTTCTCTACGTGAATGCAATTGATCCAATGTATATTGTGCAGCTCGCACTCGTCCAATGGAAATCTAATTTCTTCCTCCATGTCCAGAGCAAGCACGGGAAACTGGCGGGCGCTATCCTCAGACTGATCGAGCGTCAACGGAATGGCGAGACCATCGATCAAGGTCTCGTCAAGAAAGTCGTCGACTCTTTCGTTTCGCTTGGCTTGGATGAAACTGATATCAACAAAGCCTCCCTTGATGTTTACAAGGAACACCTCGAATCGCCATTCCTCGAGGCAACCGGAAAGTACTATCAGCAGGAATCTGAAGCGTTCCTTGCCGAGAGCAGTGTCTCTGACTACCTGAAGAAAGCTGAGGAGCGTCTCAGGGAGGAGGAGGACCGTGTGGATCGTTATCTCAACGCAGAAACCCGAAAACAACTTGTCAGCAAATGCGAACATGTACTTATTCGGCAACACTCGGAGCTTATGTGGGAGAGCTTCCAGAACCTACTTGATTTCGATAAAGATGAGGATCTACAACGAATGTATGCGTTGCTATCTCGGATTCCGGAGGGATTGGAGCCACTGAGGAAGAAGTTTGAGGAACATGTCAAGAAGGCTGGGTTGACCGCGGTTTCGAAGTTGGTCGGAGAGGGTTCGGACGGAGTCGACGGACTGGATCCCAAGGCATACGTCGATGCTTTATTGGAGGTGCATCGGAAGAATTCGGAGACGGTGACACGCAGCTTCAGGGGGGAGGCGGGCTTCGTCGCCAGTCTTGACAAGGCTTGCAGGGAATTTGTCAACCGCAACGCAGCGACGGGAACATCGACGACAAAATCGCCAGAACTGCTCGCCAAGCATGCTGATATGCTGCTTAGAAAAAACAACAAGATGGCAGAGGAAGAAGATCTTGAGGGTGCCCTCAACCGCGTCGTAAATTTTCGTCGTTCTGTTGATCGTTCACTTGTTGATGACGTGCTGCAGATGATTCTCTTCAAGTATATTGAAGACAAGGACGTCTTCCAGACCTTCTATACCACCAAGTTGTCGAAGCGACTTATTCACGGTGTGTCTGCATCGGACGAGAGCGAAGCCAGCATGATATCCAAGCTGAAGGAGGCTTGTGGTTTCGAATACACCAACAAGCTGCAACGCATGTTCACTGGTGTGTTCTGCATGTTATCCCTGTCGATTTGATGGTAACGTGGAATGGACAGACATGAGCTTGAGCAAAGACCTGACTGATCAGTTCAAAGAGCGCATGCAGCAGAATCATGATGACATGGATGTCAACTTTAGCATCATGGTGCTCGGGACCAATTTCTGGCCTCTGAACGCTCCCAACAACGACTTTATCGTTCCGCCCGAGATTCTACCCACATATGACCGGTTTTCCAAGTACTACCAAACGAAGCACTCGGGTAGAAAACTGACCTGGCTGTGGAACTACTCCAAGAATGAGCTTCGGACGAACTATCTCAACCAAAAGTATATCCTCATGACGAGTTCGTATCAGATGGCGGTGTTACTGCAATACAACAACCACGACACACTGTCCTTGGAAGAGCTCGTGACGGCGACTGCCATCAGCAAGGACATCTTGGTTCAGGTGTTGTCGCTCCTTGTCAAGGCAAAAATCCTGGTGAATGAGGAGACCGATCAGTATGATTTAAACCCCAGTATGGTCCAGATCTGTCCCTCGTTCTGCGCTCTGCTTACCGCCAGTTGCAGACTTCAAGTCAAAGAAGATCCGTGTCAATCTCAACCAACCCATCAAGGCCGAGGTGAGGGCGGAGTCGTCCGAGGTCCTCAAGACTGTCGATGAAGATCGCAAATATGTGATCCAAGCGACCATTGTCCGGTATGCCCGTGTCTTTTCCACTGATACATGATATGTATTCGCCGTGCAGCATCATGAAGGCGCGCAAGACGATGAAGAACCAGCCGTTGATACAGGAGGTGATTTCGCAGATCTCGCAAAGGTTTACGCCCAAGATCCCTGACATCAAGAAGGTGGGTGTGTCGGACTGGTATTGGTGTTCAGGCTCAGGTGTGCACATCCAGGCAATCGACACGTTGCTCGAAAAAGAGTACATTGAGCGGGTGGAGGGTACGAGGGATATGTTTGCGTATGTCGCATAGATGTATTGAATAGTCCCCAAGACGCTTTCTTGTACTCTACCACAGCTGTAGTCGTAATATACCTCCACAGTCCTCTTGATTTTCCCACGCGTCCAGAGCATGAACCTCCGCGATGCACTCTTGCAGGGACTCGCACGTCTCCCCGGTACTCGCCAATTCCACATTCACGTCCTCGTATCCTCCCCCCGAAAACACGCCCACTTGTTCCCCTTTGCAGCACCGCGACCCAAGACGTTCCTCCAGCACATCCTCGTCCTCCTCGCGGAACAGCCGACACCAGATTCACCCCGAGTCCTCGTCTCTGCCATCGAGGCCTTTCTTTATCATCTACCATCGACATCCAGTGCCGTGCTCTACGTATCCAAGGTCGACTCGACTGGCCAGGCCAAGGCACCCTCGCCCACCCAAGCGCTCGTGCGTGCCTTCCTAAGCTACTACATCGATCCCACCACCCGACCTCTCCCCGTCCCGTACCTCTGGGTTCACCTCTTCGCGCGTGCCCAGAATCAATATCTCTTTCCCAACTCTGCCGATTTCCCGGGAAAACGTCCCCTGACGGACGTCAAGCTCTGCGCGTGGTGGAAGCGTCAGTTTGAGATCGTCGCTCGCGACGTGGGCGCACGTGTCGGTCCAGAGGGTATTCGCGTTCGATTGTTTTATCTCCTTCCGGGTCTCGGGGAACTCGAGGCGTCGCATGCCTTGGGACGCGTGTATGCGTCCGCGTCCGAGACGTCGGTGCCGTGGTCGTATGGGCATCCGTACGGTCAAACGGACATTCCCCTGCCATGTTCCCCGATCGACCGCGGTGAGAAGCATGTTCACATCGGACATGTCATCCCGTGGTTTGATGATGACCCCAAGGCGCGCTTCTTGGACGAGATTGCATACACGACGGATGCGGAGGGTGTCAAGTCCCCGGAACGGAAGCGTCCCCGCTCTATCCGCACGAGACAGAGGACCGAGGTCGAGAGTGAGGCGGACAAAAAGGAGACGTCCGCTACCAAACCGGAACAGACGACCAGGGCACTTTCAAAGGTGACCGCGGATGAATTTTGGGAGCGAATGTCGTTCCGTCAGGAGTGCATCGCGGGCGCGGTGACAGGATTTTTCGTCATGGGCACGGCCACGCCTACGCCAGTGCTAGACAGGGACGCTCTGCTTGTGCGAGTGCACGGCCAGGTCTCTTCGCAGATGATGAAACGTGTATTGACTTCGATGATGACTGGGCACGAATTTCCAACGGTAGAACGGGCAGTGTGGTCCACGCGGGTTCTGGAAGAGACCATCAGAGGACTCTGTGATGGTGTGGAGGAGGGTCCAGAAGGGAAGCCGAGGCGAGCTGACACGCCAGAGCGAGATCGGGGTGGGGACAGCCTAGTTTCTCCTGAGACGCCTCCGCCGCGAGTGAGCAGCCATCAGGGCCTCGTGGACGACGTTTCACCGAACGGGTTCGCGGAAGCTGTTGCATCGCTTGAAACGTATACATCGTGCATTTACGGATCAGTTGCGGTGAGCAATCCGGACGAGCCACGTCAGGGTGACATCGAGGCCGGGGTTGACAGCAAGCCCACGATCACTGTGTTAACCGCACGTCGGAAAAAGAGGGGAAAGGCTTGATTGGGGGGTATTCTTGTATGTATAGTTGGAACCCGTGTTACGTTGGCTGTTTTACTGTTAAGCGAGCATGCTGGCAAACGACGAGGACGAGGGCGTGAAGCGATGTCGTTGTCCGAGATGAAGTTGGCCCTCATCGATAAGGACAGCATACGAGTGAAACACGCTGAACGCGCCAGGGTGACGTCGCGCTACGAGGGGTCTCGTTGGGGGGCATGTGCGCGCCGAGGGAGTGGAAGCGTCAGATTGAAGGGGCACTGCTCATTGGTGTTGCCAACCCTGGTCGCGAGGCGGCGTAGGGCATCATGATTGGTCCTCATTCGGACCGCTCCTCGTTGCCTGGGGACGGTGAGAGCGGGGAGGTTCGGTTAGATGGGTGGTAACAGATCACCAGCTGGGAAACGGGAAGCAATGCGACGAAGGCTGGACGACGCAGCTGCTGATCGTCTCGCTCGACGAGTACTTACGTTGTCTCAGACGTTCGCTTCCCCGTCTTTTTTTTTTTTTTTTTTTCTTCTTCTTCAATCTGGCGAGCCAATCTTGTTCTTTCGCCATGTCCGTGCCCCAGTCGCTCCCCTCGTTTGCACAGGCGTTCAGCACGTCCTCGCTCTCTGAGATTGCGCCCATCAGCAACGCCCTGCCACCGATCCAGGCTCGTCCTCTCCCCAGGAAACGCTCCCGCGAGGGCCCCGTCGAGTAAGCACGCCTTTTCACGCTCTCCGCCGCCTAAACACGCCCACAGCGCGGACACTCGCCAATCACCCCTCGCCGTCCGCGTCAAGGAGGAGGACGACAGTCAGCGTCTGCCCCAGTCCCCCTCCCACGGCGATCTCTCCCGCGACTCCTCTGCCACCCCCGGCGTACAACCCTCGTCGAAAAGACGCCGTGTGACCGTCAGTGGCCCACCCAGCGCACTCGAACAGCCTTCCCCGCCCCCAGACGACCCCCCTCGCGATCCACGTTCCATACTCGCTAAACCGGTACAGAAAGCCGTCGTAGACCAGCGTCGAGGAAGCATCTCCACCGTGACCGCAAATCTGCTCAGCAGGTCCCCTCCCACCGACCCAACAACGACCTCCAAGATGCCTCGTATGGGCCGCATCAGTCCCAGCGCAATATCTGTCGTCAGCCGTTGCGCTGGAAACGGCGTCGCATCCACCAGCCAGGCGACGTCATCTTCCGCCCGACCTCTCACCCCTCCACCACTGATGGTCTCGAATCAGCACCCGCCCGCTCTCACGCCCGCTCAAAATTCGGTCGAGTCCACATCAAAGCCGCAGCAGGTGGCCACAACACACTCCTTACCCCCTCCACCAATCAGCTTCGCACGCCGTCGCGCTGCCCAACCCGGCGGTCGCAAAAAGAAACCCGCCGACATCTTGATCAGCCCCCGTGGTGCCGGTCCATCCGATCCACTCGCCCCCGTCATTCAAAGTGCTCCCCCCGTCGCTGATCCCGGTCGTTTCCCAATGGCCATTCCCCGCTTGCCATTGGTCTTGAACAACGTCCCATCTACCCGAAGAGTCGCCGGTAACGTCCCTCCGACACCCACCCGGTTTAGCCTCCACACCACCACCGCACCTTCGATCAGCTCCACCGCGCGTGCGATACACTCTCCTCCGAATCCCTCGGTTCCCATCGCCAATACGTTGGTACCACCCACGCCGCATGCACTCCACCATCCCGGTTACACGGGCGACAAGTCCGCCTTTTTAGCCCCCTTCGAGGTCTTTTACGATGCCCTCCACGACTCGAAACAGCTCAAGGGCTGGTTATCAGAACAGCTCCAAAAATCGAACGCGCTGATGGCGTCACTAAAGCAGCAGCAGGAGAAGATGAACGAGATCGTGGAGGATTTGGTCGAGAACCGCACCCGCGTCATGCGGGAAGAGATCACGATGCTCCGCCAGCGTTTGGAATCCCTCGAGGACGTGCTTCGCACGGTGCGCACAGAAGCACCCACCAGGGCACAGGACGGCACTGGGTATGGATACCCACAGGGCCCCAAGTTTCATCCGAACGGGGTCCCTTCTCACCCAGAGGCGTCGTCGTCGTATTGTTTCCCCGCACCGGAGCAGCGCAGACCGGAGACGATCATCAAGGTGACCTCTCCATGTAGAGAGCAGGAGCACCAACCGTCATCGTCACCCCCGATAGACGTCACGCGTCGGCTTTCTGTATCCGCCGCGGTTGTGCGTGCAGAGCCGTCACAAGTCTTGCACGGTCCCTTGACCGTCAACCGACGTCCGTCGGGCTGTCAGGGTTCTGCAAAACCGACGGTGGTGCGGCCGCAAGCGATACCAGACCGGACACCCGCTGCTCGACCCACGGAGTCGCGGTCCGCTGCCCGGCTGTACTATCCCGGGCTAACGCCCTCGGTTGTCGAAGGACAGGCGCCCTCGGCGAGGGGCGGTGACAAACCATGAACACGTCTGCTTGACACGCCACCGTTCTTTTCTAGATTGATGTTTGATGACGGGACGGTTTGATCTACACCTTTCCTTGCACCTTTCCCACTGGGAATCGCATTTTTTTCCAACCGATCGGACGATGTATCTTTTTGATTTATGGCTCGTTTCTTGCGCACCGCTTGCTTTCGTATTTCGCGCACATTCATTATTTGTGGTTCGACCAGGAAGACTCGCACACTCGTTTATCCGATCGTCTGCTCACTTGCTCGTTTTGTCTTGAGAGTCTGTGTACTTGTAGGAGATGTAGGATAGAACCAGACCGGCATCTTGCATCCTCCACGAGGTCTGGCACGCTTCTAGGCAAAGATGGACATGCGCCCTACGCGACGTTGTGGACCGCCTCGCGCAAAAGGATCGACGTCGCTGTGAAGGAGGCTGTGCCATCTTTTTTTCCCTCTGCCATGCTCAGGCTCTGCAGAACGTACGCGACCCGACGACCAGAGAGACCACCTGCGCGCTTTCCTGACCCGCTGCAGGGCCCCAACGCCGTCGTCACCGCCTTGGAGGGACTGACATTCATTCACCGACCACCGCCATCGGCACCGTCACCCCACTCGACCACGCTCAGCCCCGCCTCTCCACTCCTGCGACCAGCGGCGTCGGGGGATGGCCCACTCCCACCCCTCCTTCGACCGTCCGCGTACAGACCTGCGCCGGCGCGGTTGTCAAAGGAGGAACTCGAACAAGTACGGACGCTCAGACGGTCGAACCCAGACGTCTACAGCTGTACCAAGCTCGCCAAGATGTTCAACTGCACACCGAGCTTTGTCTCTCAAGTCGCCGCACTCCCGCGGTCCCTTCGAAGGGTCGTCGCGAAGGAGCAGCACGCCAAGGTGCAGGCAGTCAAGGCTGGCTGGGGGGAGAGAAAGTCGACGTTGAGGGCCATCCGGGAGAAGCGACGTCAGTTTTGGTAGTCGCTCAAGGTCGTTCTCGTCGTTCGATGAGGCCGTGCTTGCTGATAACGGACAGGCTGTTGGGGGGTCTGGTGGGTGTCGCGATGTTATTGGTAGATAGTCGGAATAGAACGAGACGTGTGCGACTGGACGGACGAACCGGGTGAACGTGGACTGTCCGACTCTTTCCTCGCCTTTTTCTTCGCGCTCATCTAATGGCACTTTGCCCCCCCATCCGCGCAGTATCTAAACTTGTCTCTCGACCACGACCACGACCGTTTCGTGTCATGCCCGCCGCTAGATTACCCCCCCAGTTTGTGCACACGGACCACCGCCAACGCTGTCTAGAACAGCTGAGGTCCAAGTCGGTCCCGCTCGAGAAGTATATTTACCTCAGTGGCCTCAAGGATCGCGACGCCAATCTGTTTTACGACATTCTGCTCGGAAACATGCCCGTGTGCACCCAACTCACCCGCTCAGATCGCTTGCTCATACGCCCTCTAGGAAATAGTCCCTATCCTCTACACCCCCACGGTACGTGTCTCGTCCAGTCGTGCTTGCATGCTTAGCATAGCCACCCTGTCAAGGTTGGTGATGCCTGTATCAACTACTCCCACATCTGGCGCAGGCCAGAGGGTCTCTATGTCTCCATTCAGGACAAGGGCCGCATTCGAGACGTGCTCGCCGCTTGGCCCAACGCCGAGGACGGTCGCATCGCCGTCGTCACAGATGGTACGCATCTGGCCTTTTCTTCTTCTTCTTTCACATTCTCACCCACCTAGGCTCGCGCATCCTCGGTCTTGGCGATCTCGGCGCGAATGGCTTGCCCATCAGCATCGGAAAACTGTAGGTGTCGCTTCACAGACATCGCTCGATGGCCAACTCGGCATCTTTTCATCCAGAGATCTCTACATTGCCGGCGCAGGTATCAGGCCGGCTTCGACCGTACGTCGCGGGGGCACTCTGACATCCTATGCTCAACCCCGTCCCAGGTCCCCATCTGTCTCGATCTCGGAACCAATACCCAGTCTTACCTCGACGATCCGCTCTACATTGGCCTCCGTCGCCCTAGGCCGGCACGCCAAGAGGTGGGCGAGATACACCGAAAGGATATTCGTTCTGACTGAGCCCAGATGGATGAATTCATGGACGAGTTCATGCAAGCGATGAAAGACGCCTTCCCAAACTTGCTCGTCCAATTCGAGGACTTCTCGACGGACAATGCATTTAGATATCTTGACAGGTACCGCCATCAATACCGCGTTTTCAACGACGATGCACGTTCTTCTCACCCTTTCTTTTCGTCTTTGCTGATATCTATAAACAGATCCAAGGCACAGGCTCCGTTATCTTGTCCGGCTTCATCAATGCTGCCCGTCTTTCCTCGGCTGCCTCGGGTAGACCATTGTCCGACCAGAGACTGCTCTTCTTTGGTGCAGGTTCTGCTGGAATTGGTGTCGCAAAGCAGTTGCTCTCGTTTTTCACGAGCTTGGGTATGCCTCTCGAAGAGGCCAAGTCTAGAATTTACGTGAGCGCGATCAACCTCGACTGACTGAGCGTCGACGCATACCCGTGTCCAGACCGTAGACTCCAAAGGGCTTATCACAGCTGACCGCAAGAACCTCCACGAACACAAGACATGTAAGCAGACGTTTGATAACATGCGTCGACGACACTGAGGATTCCCTAGACTTTGCTCGCACAGACTATGCCGGCCCACAGCTCGCAAACTTGGTGGACATTATCAACTACGTCAAACCCACCGCGCTACTCGGTCTGAGCACGGTGAAGGTGGGTATGATCTCATGCTCCCCTTTGTGGTGCTCATGCATTCCAGAACGCATTCACCGAGGACGTTGTCAAGGCCATGTCCGCTCTCAACGCGCGGCCTATCATCTTCCCCCTCTCCAACCCGGTCCACCTCAGCGAACTCGACTACCCAGACGCCATCGCGTGGTAGGCAGCCGCACTCGGTCGATGTCAACGCATCTCGCTCACCATCTCTTCCAGGACCGACGGCAAGGTCATCTATGCGTCCGGGAGTCCCTACGACCCCGTCATGCGCGATGGGGTGGGATACGAACCCGGCCAGGGCAACAACATGTACATCTTCCCCGGCATCGGCTTTGGCTCGATCCTCGCCAAAGTGCGTCATATTTCGGATGGCATGGTCGAGCAAGCAGCCATCGCCCTCGCGTCGTCCCTGGATACCGAGGAACGCGCTGTGGGCCTCGTTTACCCCCGCCTGGCTCGTATCCGGGATCTCAGTGCGAGAGTTGCGCTGGCTGTCATCCGGCAGGCCCAAAAAGAGGTGAGCGAGAGTGGATCGTGCGGAAGATGTGTGACTCACACTCGCCTAGGGATGGGACACGAATCCTCATCTCCGCCCTATCCCCGATGACGACCTGCTGCGGCTCATTTGCGATAAAATGTGGCAACCCCCGGCGATGCAGCTTGGGTTTATTCCCCATCTCTAAGCGGTACGTCAAGTGTGTCGTCCGCGTATGAATACGGGGAGGCGACGGAAACCCCTCAACCTCCTTTTTTTTTTCTGTTTGGCACAGTGTATTCGCTTTCGGTAGCTAGCGACTCGGAATGTGTATCTAGGATCAGTCGCGGATGTAACAATAATGCCCCCCTCTTTCAAGCATCGATCTTTGCATCCAGCCGGCCCGGCCAGCCATCGGGATCCTCTTTCCAGATGGCGATGCTAAATCTGTGGTTGACACCCTTGAGGGAGGGAATACATGCGATACCGCCGCAGCCGCCTGTGTTGGGCATGGGAACGAGATAGAATACCTCCTTGACGCGGGAATGGAGCAATGCCATCGTACACATGAGACAGGGTTCGTGTGTGATGAAGAGGCTCAGTCCTGTCAAGAGGTATTGCGCGCCATTCTTGGCTGCTTCTCCTCTTGTTTCCTCGATCGTCGGTTCTTGCTGGGTGCGATAGTCTGCCACTTGGCGAATGATGTCCAGTGCGGCGTGACGGAGGGGGTGTCTAGTAGATGTGCGCGTGTCGTGCGCGAAAAACGGACGGGAGAGCTGTCTGCTGTCTTGGTAGGGTATCGGAACGTGTGCAACGATGGGCAGCTGATGGGCCCATTGAGTACGATCCTGTCAGTTCTAGGTGGATTCGACGGACCTCGTCATGTTGTGTGATCTTGGCGTACGCCTCTTTGAGATGACAGACGGCGTCGGAAGCCCAGCAGACCCGTGTCCTCGTCCATTGTCCAGGTTCCCATTTTCGTTTCGGCGTAAAGACGGTGGGCCAGTACGTGTTTTTGAGTGAGAGCGAGGTGAGCGTTAGTGCGGGGAGGCATGGGACCAGCAGCTGGTACGGTGGTGTCAAGGCGGGTTCGGGGGGGAGCGCTGGGGGCTCCGGTGATGTATCGAGGAGGAGTGTAGAGAGGGAACCCTGCCTCCGGACGCGCTTGAGATGTGAGAGCGCGTCCTGGTCGAGTCCGGCTTGTTTGAGCCATCTGAGCAAAGGGCGATAAAGAAGGGAACGGCAGATGCAGTTCGGCGCACCTCAACATCGGACCGATGTACGTTGGGTCGGGCATATCCACGACCCACGCATGGACTGTGTGCGGGTGAGTGGCAGATGCGCGACGATCGATCAGGGTTACCGAGTTCGATGTCGTCCAGTCGCTCTTCCTCCCTGTCGAGGGCGAGTTTCTTCCAGGTGAACGGCAGATCGGGTTCTGGTACAACATCATCGCTGGATGCGCTCGAGGACGAACTGACGACGTCTGTGTGTCCTTGGGTGTCTGCTAGGCTAACCAACGAGTGCGCGTTCTCGTCCGGACCGTGATGGGCGTGGAAGATACAACGTTCCTCGTCTGGCTGGAGGTATACCCGTGCGGGATCCATGGAAAACGACACGTTCGGGGTGTGATGGTCATCAGTCTGCAGCGGGGTGTACGTAGGAGACGGACCGAGACCCAAGGCGAGTGTCCTCCCAGTGAAAGGTGTCGTAGTCGAGCAGGGTGCCGTGGGCATCGTACGCTTGCTCACTGAAGAGCAGATCAGTCTTGGAATGGCCTGGAGTGACCAGTGAGCACGTCGCACCGACGACACCGCGACCCTCGTCGTCGTCCGTCTTGAGATGTTGTCAAGACCTGGTGGTGGTGCGGCGTCGTGGTCGCGCGAGCCATCTTGGATTATGCCACCAAGACCACCAGAGAGACCGCTGCCCAACGTGCTGCTCGTCGCCCTCGTCCCCATCGCAGCAT
>JBBPKT010000356.1:0-22139 GCA_038089395.1 Pulveroboletus frians | reverse complement strand
GTCCAAGGGTCCCCTATAGGATGTTATGCTGATATCCAGGGCATTGTGAATTGTTTGGGTCGACCGACGAATAGCAAAGGATTCTTGGAATTCTTGTGCTTCGGCAACAGGCGTACCCTTGTGTATCTCGCGTCAATGGGGTGTGTGACGGTAACTGAATGTCCCACTAACTTACCCTCGTCAGGATACAAGCAAAGGCATTCGGAAGGGCCAGCTGCCCAGATGGCCCGCGGTAGATATTCTTCTGTCTCGCACGATGTTCGCTGTCAGACGGATTGAATGGTATGCTGCACTCAGTGCCGTAGGTCAACTTGGCGACCCTGGAAGAGACAAGGTGGTCGATGTAATAAGATATTGCGCCTTCCGCCACAGCCTTGTTCCTGAAGCCGAGGTGAGCCCGCTGTTTACACTCTCGTCTTAGTGGACGTACACGTGGCTATCGGGCCGGCAGAGGCTAATGTTGAGGGGTTCAAAGTATCTCCGGAGACTTGAGAACAACCACTCGCTCGCCGCAAAGCCTCCTACCAGGAAGACAGACTTGGAAAGGATCAAAAGGCGAACAGGATGAACCACAAGAGGTAACCTACCGTGATGGGGATTGAAGATGCCTGTTGCTGTTTTCTGAAGGCGTCAATGACTTCCCTAATAGATGGTTCAAAAAGGTCCGCGACAACTTTTCTAGGGCGGCGTTAGCATCAGGTCCTACGACAGAAGGGGGGAACTTGCCCGGAAAGCCGAAGCTGACCCGAACGTATGTCATACTGTGGATCTCTGTCACGGACGGTACCAAACTTGACGTATTGGGGATCATCGGCGCTGAGGAGACGAAGCTTGGTCGTCTTGTCAAATATCTCGGTCATTTGCTTCAATATTTCCGGATTACAATACTTGGAACCTTCCAGCTTCTCTGTGAATGTCATGAGCATCAACATACCCGCAAATCTATCTTACGACCCACTTCTGAGCAAGGCGGCGGCCCTCCGCGTAACCAGTACGGATCCCTGTAAGCGACCTGGTGATTACTCGGTCAGACGCCAGAACTGTCATATCTGCATACTCACACTCAGCAGGTGCAATCTCCTCGAATGACGTTGGGGACAACTTCATCGAATACGCGCTCAAGTCGATCGTTCCCCCTCCAGCATCAATAATAACAACACCCCGCTGGCGCGGTTGCTCTTCTTCAGGTCCAGGGTGCTCGGGTGCAATGATAGGCATCTTCGACAGCGTCTCGGACGCCAGGATGTGTGATACGCAAAAATGCAAGCTCGCTTCCCCTTCCGTCAGCAAGTGAACTCGATCCTGGCTCTCGGGCGAGCCCGAAACGAGACCAGCCATCGTAGCAGCACGTCGTATCTGTTTCTGCTGTGGTCCTTCCCATCCATTCGGATGGGTGAGCACGTACTGAATGTCACTCTCCACCGTCCTCCAAAGGTTGGCGCCGTGCGAGTCCTCGATGTACTTCTGCGTGCAATGGAACAAGTAACGCATAAAGTCTGCCAGGACGTCAACGGGGGATTTTCCAAACGGAATGGGAGGAAGGTCATCGTCGGTGATATGAGGGGTAGCGAGTTGTTTCGGGCGTAGGTGTAACTTCCACCTGGGAATGGCATCAAAGTTATCGCATCAAGCCATGCAACGACCAGCACTGAATACGTACCACTCAAGTTTGACCCATTGCTCGTCCTCGGCCTGTTCAATGACATGATCCTGCAGTGCCTCCGCACCGAGGGCACGAGGGGTGCCATGCTGGTCATAATATACGATGGACGGTATCTTGCAATCACCGCCTACATGCTCCTGTGCCGGATATCTTTACGCAAAGAGCACAGTCAACGTCAAGCGAAAGAGTCTACACGAGGAGGACGAACCTCGTCACACCTCGTATCTTCGGAACTTCGCCTGGCTCCAGAATAGCATATGACACACCGCTGTACGTCGTGCCGATATCGAACGCGACAACAAGCCCACGCGAACGACCTTGGTAAAGCTTTCGGGAGACCATCACTCGAAGAATTGAATGGACAGCGGGGACCGCTAGGATTGTGACGTAATCTTGCTTGTTGACCGATAGGGCGGATGGTTACTGAGATAGTGTGCCTCAGACGACTCCGGGGAGTGTGAGTGGGTTGGCTTTTTATCGCAAGGCATGCTGAGGACGGCATTTATCATCGCGAGAGTCAAACGTGTAAGTAGCCTCGATCATCTGGTGGAATCGCCCTATCAACAGCGCGGTGATTGATGTGAAGATAGTATTCACCAGGAAATAAGAGCGAGCTAGCAGCGCCGACCAACGAAATGAAATACGCGAGGCACGGCATCCCCAAACTCCCAAGAAACGCCGGCACAACGTGTTTAGAAAAGTTCGGTTGTTCCCAGGAGGAAGGGTGCGGTTTCCTGACCGAGGCGAATGGCTGGCCGGAGTCACACACGAGGTGTGTCAAACACACGCCTCCATAGCACCCCCGCCACATGGTTGCACCAAACAATCGAAGTGCTTCAAATGGCCGACGATCGCTAGTACCACATCGTTACGAGCTCGAACGAGCAAGGAAGTTTTACCATGAACTTGTCGACTTTTGCGTTCATGCCATCCAAATACTGGGTCCTTCCTATCGCGTTTACAGGCTTGCCTTGGGTCTTTCGGCACTTCATGCTGTTTAGCCTATGGCGACGTAGTGAGGAGCCGAAGGACGACGGAGAGAGGGAAAAAGCACGAGAGGAGGTAAGGAAACTCGAGGAGTCGCTTCAAGGGGCAGTGGAAGAAAACCGGAGGCTAAAAGAAGAAGTCGACCAGCTTGGGGCGTCTCACCAACGAGCCGTTGACGAATCCACCACTCTCTCGCAGTTGCTCAAGTGCGAGCAGGAGGACAAGGCGGCGACGCAACAGTCCCTACGCCAAGTGGAGGACGAAAAGGATAAAGCACTTTCAGAGAGTCAGCGACTGATAGGAGAGCTCGGCGGCCTTGAGCGTCTCCTGGAGGGCAAGGATATCGAGCTCAAGAACCTCCAGAACGAGCTCCTACATTCGCGGACGAAGCATGACGAACTCACCGCCCTCCTCAAGGCCCGTAGCCAGGAACTCCAGAGTGCTCAGGTCTACCTCACGAAAGCCGACACGCTCTCCGGAGCTGAGGTTATTGCTCTAGTCGAAGCGCTCAACCTCGAAATTCTGCAGACCTCCGCTTACATCTCAGATTGCTATGACTTTGAACGCCAACGGGCGTACGCGGATGAAAGAAAGGAGGCTGGCGCCAGGATGAGCGAGCTGATGGGTTCCACCCTGACTCATCTGCTCAGCACCGTGTCGCATGGTGATGACCCGGTCCTCGTGCAAATCGCACTGCAGGGTGCTGTGGTCGAGTTTTCGCGCTGGATTATCATGACCTGGGATTTCGATGGCCTCCAGGCCGAGCAGCCGCTTGCAGAGATCTACAATGACGTCCGTGAAACAGGTGAATTCGATCTTTTCAATGCATTACCTACACTGACCACTCCGCAGAAACGCAGGCAGTCAGCGGTCGCTGGCGTTCCTTGACACGTGCACATGCACAAAAGGTAGCCATGCAGGAGGGTGACCTCCATGCGACGATGGTTGCCCATATCTCCGACACGCTCGTCATTATCATCGTTGCCGCAGGATGCACGAAGAGCTACGAGGAAGCCTATCGCACATTCACACAAAAGTTTGGTGAACGGATCTCCAACATCGTTAAGATGGCGTCACGGTTGAACAAGGCGATGGGTGAGGAGGTGACGTCGGCTGACTTGTGGCCCATCAATGCTTCTTTGGGTGAGAGGTTCAACCCAGCTGCCATGGACAGTCCCGAGTCGTCCGACGAAGACACGGAAGGGAAACCTGTACTTTGCACGGTCGCACTGGGTCTACAGAGGTCGGAGAAAGTAGAGCAGGGAGACACAGTCGAATTCAAGGTCACCACACTCTTGAAGCCCAAGGTAGCACTTGAATCGGTAGCTGACGCTCTGGAGCGAGATGAAGATGAGGTATAATTCTTCCTGTCAGAACAATCGTGGGCCTTCAGATAGAGAACGACGATTTTACCTATGGCATCATTTTATTGTATTTACCTAGTTTGCTTTTTGTTGATCGATAAATTATCTGTTGTAATCAACGATGTCACTTAACAACTGAAAGCGATGTATAGCAATCGACCGAATGTGTGGTCTGAGTCATAACGACCATAAAGCGTGCATTCAACGTATGGAATTTGTTCTGTCAAGTTGATCAATACATATGCAAGGCCGCGGCGAGTGATCATACCAAGAGCTCGCAGGGTTATCCACCGACAGGGTATCATCACCAGCAGCTTCCTTGTCAGAAGCGGGAACGGTCTTCTCCCACTCTTTCAGCGCAATTTCGAAAGACTCCCAGACGGATTGACCGAGGTGCACCCCACCGAGCTCTCTGTCGTCTGGCATTGGGCCGTCTTTCTGGTCTTCGCTTCTCGAAGGTGTGCCGTCGGCTGTGGGTATTCGCACATGAACTACGGCACATTCTCGATATAAAGCTCCCGCTTTCAAAACCTCCTCTGGAGCGCTCTCGACGGAAGTCCGAGGAACTGACGCTTGCGAGCTCTTAAATGGTGTCGGAAGGAAGAGCACGTGTAGTATCGACTGAATGGTTGCCGTCTGCGATTTGGCCAACAGCCTCAACAGTGGCTGCGCGACCAAATAGCTGATATAAACTGTTAACCATGGCGAGAAAACAAGCCAAAAACAACCCACATCACTGTCCCGAGGATGGACCGACGTGTTTGAGCGCCACTCGCCTTCAAAAGAGTGGCAATGGTATCCGCACGGCTGATTCCAGGGCAGACAGAAACAGCGACTATATTTGACTTTTGAACCTTGTCGCTCACGACAGGGATAGTCGTCTCGTCTGTTCGAGGCACCTGGCCACCGGATGGGAGGGCATCGAGTACACGCTGCAGGTGGCGCATGAATATAACCGCTTCGAGAGACCTTCGGCCTTCCTGCTTGAAAAGCGGAGCAGTTGGCACAAGTGTGTCCGTGACGGAATACGACACGGCCGCAGCCGCATAGAATGGGTTGACGACATTGACGATGCGGATATCACGTTCCACCGGGGCGACAAGTAAGACGGGCAGGAGCAGCGTGGTCATCAAAAATGTGGCTAATGAGGACGCCCGTCGACGTTTCGCAAGCTCAGCCGGGTCGTCAGGGGCCAGAAGCGAGCCGATGAGTTCGTATTCGTGCGTGAAGACGATCGCATCCAAACGCGTGTCCTTTCCGGTGATGAAGCCCGTACAGAACGAGCGGACGGAAGCTGATGAAGACAAGTCGCATTCTTCTGCATAAATGTGGTCGTTCTTGGTTGTAGAGCGTAGGAGGTCGACGAGAATCTCCACTTCGGGATGATTGATTGGTTTGGGGGAGAGAGTGATGACATGTGCGCCTCGCTGAGCTAGGTTCTGGGCGAGCGTCAGCCCGAGTGGGGTAAAACCGCCCTGAGGAAGGAGGATGAAAAGACCGCGCTGGTATCAGACAAGAGGTAGACAAACGACTGACGGTAACGAGAACGACGCGCGCATGTAAATCGCGCTCCCGGTTCGTCGTACGGCCTTGTGCAAAAGCATGCACGACGACGATCACCAGAATAGATACGATGGCAGGCACATAATACGACGAAGGCAACAAGGCATTGACCACCGCCCCGAGTATTTTGAGGACCATCGTCGTCGTCGACGAACCTGAGTACGAGAGACGCCCGGGTCGTGGTGAGTCTGAGCAAGCGAGTCGCGTCTCGTCCGACTCGTCCTCAGCGATCGGCCATGTCACTCAAAGTCCCCAACGCGAACAACATCCAGCTCTTCAAGGAAGGGTACAAGGTCATCACGCTCTCAGATCTCTGAACACTACCTGACCGATTGACGTTGCTTTTGCAGCATCTCCAAGGACTCGAGGATGCCGTTCTCCGCAACATTCAGGCCGTGTCCGAACTCTCAGATCTCGTACGGACGAGTTTCGGTCCAAATGGTGCGTTGGGGTCGTCGTCGTCCCCGTGCGTTTGACGCTCGCGATCATACAGGTCGTAATAAACTCTTGATCAATCACCTGGGCCGATTGTTCGTCACGTCGGACGCTGCAACGATCATCAAGGAAGTCGAAGTCGTACATCCAGCTGCAAAGCTGCTCGTGATGGCATCACAGGCCCAAGAGTCCGAGGTACGTCCCATCTCATACCAAACGCCATCGTCATGACCATACACAGATGGGCGACGCAACCAACACGGTGATCATCTTTGCGGGCGAACTGCTCAAGAAGGCAGAACACCTCCTCATCATGGGCCTACATCCAAGCGAAGTCATCAAGGGATATGAACTCGCATGCGTGAAAGCACTTGCCGAGTTGGAGCGTGCGTCCCCTGTCCCACTGACGCGTGATCGCACGCAACTGACGGCCTGCAAGATCTGTCGACATCTAGCCTTCCCTCTCCGTTTACACCGTCTTCCCTCGCAGAGGCACTCAAGCCTGCCATCGCGTCAAAACAATATGGGTTCGAAGACACGCTGTCTGCGCTTGTCGCGGATGCGGCGCTGGCAGTCATGCCAAGCAACCCAAAGAATTTCAACGTGGACAACGTCCGCGTCGTCAAAATCATGGGAGGAAACCTCTCTGCCAGTCGTGTAGTTCAAGGCATGGTGTTCGGTCGGGAACCAGAGGGCATCGTCAAAAAAGCGACCAAAGCCAAAGTCGCCGTCTTCACCTCCGCTCTCGACATCGCCCAAACGGAAACAAAAGGCACCGTCCTCATCAAAAGTGCCGAAGAAATGCTCAACTTTACGCGAGGCGAGGAGAAACAATTAGAAAAGGTCCGTCTGACGTTGCTTGCCTACGCCCACCCCGAATATACTTTCCCTAGATCTTCAAAGAGATCGCCGATTCGGGCGTCAAGGTCATCATTGCTGGATCCTCTGTCGGTGAACTCGCCCTCCACTATCTCGACCGATTCAACATCGCCGTCCTCAAAGTCCTCTCCAAATTCGACCTCCGCAGAGTCAGCCGCGTCGTCAACGCCACCCCACTCGCCCGCATCGGCGCTCCCACCCCAGAAGAAGCCGGCTACGTCGACATCTTCGAGACGACAGAGATCGGCGGGGACCGCGTCACCGTCCTCAGACAACTGAGAGCGGACGAAGCGGGGTATGATCCCAGGACGGAAAAGACGCGGACGGCGACCATCGTTTTGAGAGGCGCGACGGCAAACCATTTGGACGACCTGGAACGGGCGATCGACGACGGCGTCAACGTCATCAAGTCGTTGCTCAAAGACCCGAGGCTCGTGCCCGGCGCGGGTGCTACGGAACTCGAACTTGGAAAACGGGTGGACGCGTACGGGAGCGGGCTCAAGGGCCTCGCCCAGCACGCCGTGAAGCGGTACGCAACTGCACTCGAGGTCATCCCGCGAACACTGGCAGAGAACGCGCTGGGCGGTGCAGAGGGCAACGAGGTACTCAGCCGTTTGTGGGCTAAACATGAACAAAAGGGCGGAGAGGCCTGGGGTGTCGATGTCGAGGTACCCGCTTGATTCGATGTCACCCATTGATATTCACCACTCGAGGCTAGGCTGAGCGGGATGGCACACTCGTGGCTACCGATTACAAGATCCTCGATTCCCTAGCTGCCAAGTCATGGGCTATAAAGCTCGGGACAGAAGCTGCAGTCTCAGTTCTGAGCGTGGACAGCATCATCATGAGCAAGCCTGCTGGCGGACCAAAAGTACCTCAGCAGGCGGGTAACTGGGACGAGGAGGACTAGACTGGTCATGTCTACTTGATGCGGGCAGACTAGACTCTAATACAATGATAAATTGTGTGCCAATCCCGACTACTGGATGATGGGACCGACATATTTAAAAAGAAACGAGGGTAGAGAAAGAGCGGGAGCGAGAGAGAGAGAGGAGTGCCGCGCATTCGGGAATTGTACATGTCGATGATAAATATGATGCCTGCATGAATTGACGGGAGAACAAGGAGAAAAGACCGGGACGAAAGAGTGTCCGAGAAATATCACCACCCGAGTGTCCACCAATGTAGAGAGATGTGAAAAGAGGCCCCTCCAGTGGGCACCATTCGTCATTCTCCATGCCCAATGCGTGTCGTCGTTTGGGATGAAGAAATGTCCACCTCTTCCTCTTCTTCCTCCAGGATCGGTGCTTCCGTATCGTCCTCTTCTACGTCATTCTCTGCCTCGTAATCCTCGTCAAATATGACATGGAACTAATGTGTAAGTCAGTGTCACGTTCGCCTCCCTTGATTCGTAAGACGCACATGAGTGATGAGGGCCTTGACGAGTTTGTGCGTATGCCCCATGTTGGCAAGGATGAGGGCAAAATCATTTTGAGGCGCTCGCAGCAGATTCGGACTGAACACGATGGCCAGTGCTTCCGCCGTCATTTGATTCTGCTCCTCAAAGTCAGTTGCTCTGGATACGCATCAGTGAACTATTTTCGCCATCAGAGAAAAAAGACGCACTTGTCGAGATGTTCAGCGACGCGTTTCAGTAAATCAAAGTTTCCACGTGGCAGCGCATGAACGGCACATCGAATGCTCGACAAGCGTGCATGTAGGTTTTCCACTTCTGTAATGACACATAGAATCGGGCGGATAGGTAGAGAAGGGAAATTCGACGTACTAACAGCTTCGATGATCGCATAGTATGCCGACGGCGGAAACACAGGTTCTGGCAACAGCCTAAACCATGACTTGACCAAATCACCGATCGCATAGACATCCGTGCTCTCAGTAATGGGCATTTCGCCCCTGTTGAACGCGTCACGAAGGAAGCTGATTTCAGTAGTAGCTCCCGCAATACGATCTACGACGTATTGAGCACAGTCGTCTTCATGACAACAAGACAGACTCACAAATTCCAACTTCACTCAACCCACGAGCTTCTATTTCTGCTAGACAGCTCGCAATGACAGAAGGGATGGCGCCATACGGGACTTCTTCCCCACCTGCTTCGCGTTCAAGCAAAAAGTCCAGTTCCACACCAAAGACTATGTCCAAACATCAGTACCGTCATTTTGGACGGCGAGATTCAAAATGACACCCACCCGCACTAGGATCCCGCGACGCCGACGGCGCTCCGATAGGATCGATGATGTGGTCAGACAGCTGTGGCTTGGGAGAGTTGCCGAGATATGTCAGACGTCTCTTCGCGGCAACCTTGGACACATTCGTGATCGTATCTATCCATTTCGACATTTCCTGCCTCGAAAATGCCTGCAGTAGATACTGCTCCCCCTCTTCCGTATCCAGCTGGAACATGTACGACCTTTCATTATTGATGAATTGCGCTACTTTGGCACCAACGACAGAGAGCACCAGAGATGGTTTCCCAGACGGAACGAAATCCAGCTCTGCAGGCGACCGTTTCGAAATCAGTGTGTGGTCCGTGAACGCACTCGAAATGGGTCGCATCAGCTGGAAAAATGCAGACGAGTAGCTCTTCTTCACACGATGTTGCTTCTGCGTTTGAGTCAACGGTTTTCGAGGTCGCATCACCTTGTTGAGGTATTCGTCCCGCCGTTCCATCCGCAACTGCTCCTGCTTCTTGTCCTTGCTGAGCCGGTCATACAGATACTTGTCGCGTTTGTTCTTTTCATGCTGGAGTGAGACTAGACGCTGGAAAGGCCGGATGACCTTTTTGGCCGAGGCAGAACCACTATTTTGAGCTTGGAGAGCTTCCCTCTGTGCTTCCTCCTTGATGCCGCGGAGATCAAAGTGAATAGTGGCCACTTCCTGTTCGATATTGTTCAGGCGTTCAAAATCCCGTCGGTCGACGTCTTCCCTGGAACGACCATGCATGCTGAGCAACGCTGGCATATTGAGAATAACGTCGCACAAGTGTCTGGAGAGAAGACATCAGCCAACGACGACCCCGTCACCAAATAAGAAACGATCCTAACCTGCGCTTATCCAAATTGACAATCGACTGCGGATCCTCCATTGATATCGTCACAGTATTCGGTATACTGACCACCTCGAGTATACGTTCGAGAAGCCAACTCATGTCGACGATCAGCGGATCTCCATACAGCTTCTTCGGAACCGTCGGTCGCGACAGCAAAAGACCGAGACTGTCATGGGGGACGCCGCGGATAGCCGCCACGTTGTGCCACGGCCGTTGATGCATCCGACTCTCGGGGCTAAGGATGGCAGCAGTAAGGACGGCTTCGACAAACGACCGCGCAACGGGTCGTTCTTGGAGTTCGATAGGGCTGCTACACCCTTCCTGACTGCGCATACGTGCGATCTCGATCGCCCGTAAACACAGGTCTATGCGAGTCTGCCGGTTCCGAACGCCAAGTTTCGGCAGGACGAGCTTTGAGATGATCCATTTACGGAGGATGTTGTATGCACGTATACAACTTCGGATGCTTGGCGGGAGGAGACGATAAACGGAATCCTGAGAGTCAGTGACCATCGACGATGGTTGGACCTCCATCAGATGGGAATACATCGTCTGAATCTCGACGTCGTCCAGAAAACTGGCCTCGCGCGCAGAGAACCAACCTGTCCGGTCGGCACTTTGCACTTCGAGCAAATCAGCGGTGATAAACAAATCCTATCATACGAACGTCAGTCCAGAACCAGCCATATCAAAAAGTAGATCTGTACTTCTTCTGAAACGTTGCTGAATGCGGCATAGCCCAAAGCGTTCAAGTTTTCTACTAAATCTTCAGCACTGATCCGATCGAGATCTGGTGGTTGATTCCCAAAGCATCGAATTTGCGAGATTGCTGCCCTGGGTCGGGGAGTAGCGGTAGCGAGCGCCGGTGGATGCAAGGTATGAGATATAAATGCCGACAACGTATCCCTCCTCGTTCCTTCCAATTCGTCCCAGGCTCGGACAAGTTCAGCGTCATCGCCAGCCACAGGACAGTCGGGCACCGAACGGTCCAACGGCGTCTCCAAAAAGGATCTGACTAGGTCGTAGAGTTGGACGTCATCTAGACAGTCTTGCGCACCACCACCGGTGGTAATCCACTCCTTCATGGCACCAAAGATTTCGGAACGGTACTGCACAACGTGAATCGGCGCGTTCGTAGCCGTGTTGTTGGAAGGTCGACTCCCTATGAACCGTTTGCGCAACAGCTACGTCGCGTGAGTCACCAAGCAGGATGTATCGGAACCCTAGGCTCACCTCGAAAAACACGATCGGTGTCACGAAACTGCGGAACGCATTCCACCACACCCGCGCAAACTCGGAGCGGTCAACGACCAAGTCCCTGGTATTCCCGTCCCGCAATGATGTCTCCCCGTTATCGTCTGCCACCGCGACCGAAACGCCCTTGAGACCATGAATGAGGACGTTCACCAGCCTATCCAGAGACCCCGCCTGAACGAGTACTCGGATAGGCCGTTCGGTGGAGACCTCCGTCATAACGGGATGGTTGACACGTTGGGATATAGTAGGGAGCGAATTCCTTCTCTGTACGCTGCTTTTACGCTCCAGCCCTTGAGTAGAACCTGGTTTTACTCGGATGGAAGGCGTACGAACGACCATTCTATCGCTGCCAGACGGGTCAATCGCCGAGCTGGGCGGGCGAGAGGGAGCTCGTGATGCAGGCCGCGAAGCTGAATCCTTGTCCGGCCGTGCTACAAGAAGTAGCTCTCCGTCATACACAGGAATGGCGGTCCCTCCCAAATCGACATCTCCAATTTTCAGCAGTTTATCTTTGCTAGCCGATGCATCGTTTCTCCCAAACGAGCGCAAAGAGGTGTCAATGCTCCGAAGTTGTTGAAGTTCCTCCACACTGAGTTTTGTCGGCCAGCTCTCGAGACGACCTCTCCACACCTGGCCCCGATCAATGAATGAAACAGCAGGCAGAGGTTCGACAAAGAGAAGGGGAACCAAGGGGTGATAATGTGTGTAAGATGATGTAGCAGTCTGGCTCCAGAAAAAAGGCTCAAACAGCCCTTTCCTCCGTGGTTCGGCAGCCAAGGAAAGGGACATGAACTGGTCGATGCTATTACCGGCATCAATATCCACCTCCAAGTCCATATGGGATGCAACCTACCGTTGAAATTTCAGAACAAACGCGTTCTGCACGCTTTTCTGCTCAGACAAGTCCTCCCAAAGTGAAATCAACTTGGCAACCTCCGGCGGAAGCGAGGCAGTCTCGACGGGCGTTCTAGAACAAAGTGCAAACCGCGTCCTGAGACCTTCAAATATGTTCTTGGCCTTCAAGAGAGGCTCGGCGGCCCAGCATTCGTCCACCTCATTCCGCGCACGTTCTACTTCGTGGCGCACCTGTTCCTTCGCGTCCCCTCCCCACGCGGACACCATCGGTTCTCTCGCAGTGGCCACGTGCCCCCCGTTCTCAGGATAGATCCACGATTCGACAGCGATGACACTCTGTCTATCGGCACGTTTCCAGACTTTTGTCAATCTTGCTACGGGGCGGGAGCACAAGGCAGTCAATATCGCCTTCCAGGAACACTCATCCCCAGCAATACGGCAGAGCTCTCCAACCCTGGCCCAGATCGAAATGACCTCGGAGCGCGAATGGGTGCGAGAAGATCGGTCAAAGTGTGAACTGGTCGCGTTGGACGAATCTGAACCGAGGATTTGCGTCAAAAGCAATCTCGTCAACCAGTGAGGGTGGTCGTCGCTGCCAAAGAACTTGGTTGAATGAGTTACTTCCGGAAAGACCTCACCGTCCATAGCGCCAGGAGAGAGATCCGTGCCGATAACCAGGTCAGCTGTTAGGTTGTCGGGAAGATCCTGGAACGCACGCCGATGGAAGATTTGGAGACTGAAAGCGATTAGGTGAGGATCGAGCAGCGAAAGGACCTCGCGGGAGAAGCCATCTTGCGCAAGGATCGCCCAGGTTCTTGGCGAACGTTCCACGGTGTCTGGGGATGGGTGTTGCTGTCGGGAATTGAGCGGCTTTCCTGGAGAAGGGAGCGGAACGGGCTGCGTTCCCAGCGCTTCCATTAAAGAAGCCATCCTGCCATCTTGAGGCCGTGGCGAGAATGTCCCGAGATTCGGGGAAACAGAATTCGTACCATCCGTCTGTGGGTTTCCCAAGTTGGGGTTCGGAGATGGTGCATAGATCGCCTGGGTAGAAACAGACTTGGGGACGCCACCACCGAGGGTGGGAGGATTAATGCTGAAATTAGGTATCATGCTGGACGTAAACTCTTGCCAACCGGACTCGTCAGATGGGATACCATGGTATGTGACATATTCCCGGGCCATCCAAACCACTCTGGTGCGTTCTGCCTCCTTGGCGTACTCGCCTGCCCCGTTGACCAGAGTGGAGCAAAGGCGGGTGAATTCATTCTCGAATTTGGACCGGTCCACGAGAGGAGGCAGACAAAGGATAATCGCAGAGGAAAAGTCTTTCCATTCCGGACTCCTTCCGTCTGCCGGCGCTTTGGGAGATCCGCGATTGTCGTCCGTGGCAGGAGGGACGAAGGTCGTCGCGAATACAGCCTCATGGATGAGCGCTTCAAACGTCCCCTTGACGATATGTCCTTCGCTGACTACTAGTTCAGGATGTGTTCTTCTTCCCCAGTAAGCTCGCTTCTTCCTTCCAGCAGACGCGAAACCATCCTCTCTCCCTCTGCCTGACCTCACGATGTCCTCAAAGATATCCGATTCCGCGGCCACCTCGTCTTCAAGGCTCGGCGGAACAACGCCCGTGGGAAACAAGTCTTTGACGGCAGCGCTCCTGTCACTCGGTGGTTTGTAGAAATACAACTTTGACCCTTTGAGCTCAGCTTTAAAAGGTTTCCAGCCCTTTGCCAATGTTAGCGTGGTAGCTGTACTGTAGGGTCTCTGGTAAGCTTGTATCATCGGTGCCGCGTCGGTGAGACGGTTGATGAATCCAGAGTTGTAGGTGATCTGGGAGGTCCGTCTCGAGACAGCACCTTCATCCGCTCCCGACGCGTCGTTGGTAGTGGGTGGGACCAGCAATGAGGAAGAGGGTTGGGTTGCAGACGTCTGTGCAGCTAGTGTGGGTGCCGCGTACTTGAGAGAAGGGCCGGCGAGGTTGAAAGGGAAGACCCCACGAGGGGTTGGGGTGCATGGCGGTTTATCAGGA
This sequence comes from Pulveroboletus frians, assembly GCA_038089395.1. NCBI lineage: Eukaryota > Fungi > Basidiomycota > Agaricomycetes > Boletales > Boletaceae > Pulveroboletus > Pulveroboletus frians. Next base: position 8,037 of record JBBPKT010000356.1, on the reverse strand, counting down.
TCAAAAATTTTCATCGAGTCTCCTGACCCTTTTCGCTTGGGGGTGTTTTGGGAGGGGCCAAGTTTGGAAGCAGACAGCTTGGTGGGTAACCTGGGTGCGAAGGCGTGCATTCTCGCATTTTGTGCGGGAGGGGTATCGTCGGGAAAAACGAAGCCATCAGAGGGGGGAGAAGACACGGATATGGATATGATGGGTTCATTAGCGTTCAGAGCGTCATCGGGAGGGGTGTTGGAGATACCAGCCGCGGTGGACGGACAAGACTGGACGGTTGGGCTCGCGGGGATAGTATAATTGGGGAAAGAGGCGGGATGGAGGGTGGCGCTACTGTTGCTCCGATTACGGTACTCTTGTATCCTGTGCTGAAAGGAGACATCGAGTGCAGAATTGGGTGGATCGGGGAAGCTTCTGAGGTCATCTGCTGACCTGGACCAAGTTTTGCGAGACATGTTGCGAAGGTCGCCCAGGCCGGTGTCCGTATCGGGGGAAGGGTGTTGGGAAGAAGAAGGGTAAGCCGAATCCAACTCGAGTGACTTCTTTGGTTTAAACGCGAGTTCTGCGACGGACCTGGGTGGGATGATGTCAGTCAGTCACGGGCGACGTCATTGATCCGGACATAAGGGTGAGTAGGCGCGGGGCTACAACAAATGGAGAAAGGAGAGGAGTGAAACTTACTTGGTAGGGTCGATGGCATAAGGTTCTGACTGAAACGGGGAAAGGATGGGACGAGGGTCAGTCGGCCTCGAGATTTTTGGCCGCCTGACAGAACCGGTGCTTGTCCGGGGTTCGGACGAGATGGAGATGGAGCGAGGGTCCGATGTCTTTCTGCCAAACCATTTTGAGGGTTTTGAGAGGAAATGAGAGATGGAGGAAGGCGAGTTTGAGCGTGCCTGTGGGAAGGCAATGTGGGCGGGCGAGGTGGGGAGCGAGGCAGGGCTAAAGGTGGCGTCCTGTGGGCTCAGGGTGTTGGACGATGGGAGGGGGCGACGTGGAGCCATCTGGTGGTCGGGGTGGGGATACGGGGGGGAGTTGGTGGTGACTTTGGTGGGCAATGAGAAGGGTACGAGGAGGAGACACGCGCTGAACGGAGCGACGCGTGAGGGAGGAGGAGGCGAGTGGACATGAAACGGAGGTCAACTGCACCTGGCATCCCGCGATTCAGCGCTTTAGGAAATGTGGCGTACCTCGACATCCACCCTGAAACCGAACGCAATCAGATCCAAACGTCTATCCTTGCCTCCTTGGAGGACTACCGGACATTAACTGCCATCACTCTGAACGCTGTGCATGAACTGCAGAGCCACCCTCTTAAAACACCTCGAGATCGCAGCCAGCGTACGCTCGCATGCATGCCCGCCGCATTTGGGTTTAATTGGCATGAGAATACAGTTACAGGTCCTCCATCAGCGCATGATGGACATTCAGTCCTTCCCAGGCTCCTGGGACTATTCGGACCCGGTCAAGAATAGCCAATCCGGTCGTGTCTGCGTCGGTAGCTTTCACCGCTTATAGTGGGGAGCGATGGACTTAACAGGACACAGTCCGAGATCATGGTGATCGGGCTCTAATCCGTCGGTTCAGCTGCGGACAGCATTCAAGTCGGCCGGTGTAGGTGCACGCATATTTCCACCTAATAATAGGTCTCCCACCCCAACATGGGGTGAGGAACCTGTGCGCGCATGTCGAAAGACATGGAGACACTCAGAGACAGATTTCTGCCAGCGGTACTCGCATCGAACAGGAAATCCCAACGAGCTCGGTTATCGTGGACGCGTCATCGAACATCGCTGCAAGTGGTCAAGAACAATGATGGTGTCTATTCTTGCAAAGTTACGTATAGAAATATGATTACACATAACCATCAACGAGAAAAATGAAACTGCTCATTCTACCGAGGATACTCTAAGCCCCATGTTGGACAGCCTGCCAGCTAGGCCTGCTAGAGATGTCTTTCCACCACCTAGGACAGAATCTCAGGTCAGCGCTGAGCGTACGACTACCTTGTCAGTCCCTTACCGGAGTACGTTGGGCCTCTTCTCAATGACGTCACCGTACCCTCCGTAGAAGAGCATGTAGCCGTAAGGCAAATGTTGGAAGTCAGCGAGGGTGATGTTCTGCGAAATGGTGAGCGACTGGCGGCCGAAATAATGATACATCACCGCACATCACCGGCAACGTATTTCTGCTTGCCAAGGATGTCGTCATACACGCCGAGCATCGTACCAATTTTTTCGTAGCACTCCTTCATTTTGACTTCGTTTGACTCGTAGTTGAGCAATCTTGGACGCGAGTCAGAGATCGGATCCATGCGCTGATATATGTGTATACATACGGCTTGATCACCTTTTCGTATACGAGAGGCATGGCATGGGCGTGGTAGTTGAACGCCTCCACACTGGCAGCCTGTTCAAACAGGGCCTCTTCCTTGGGATCGGTGGGGATGAGGCCTTGAGTACCCTGGTTAGAGTACTTCTTGATCAGGTAGCGGCAGATGGCACGGCACTCGTAGAGAATGAAGCCGTCATCATCCTGGTGATGGTAAGACCATCGGTCAATATCCTCGCGTCAAACTCGGTGGATAACGTACAATGCAGGGAAACTGGCCAAAGGGTTGGAGTTTGAGGTACTCAGGGTTCTTGTGCTCGCGCTTGTAGACGTCGATGGGGACCAATTCGTAGGGGATCTCCTTCTCTTTGCAGATCACACCGACGAGACGGGTGCAGGTGGACTTGGAAGAACCGTAGATCTTGAGGACCATAGTGATAAAGATGAATGCTCAGGAGAGTGGATTTGCTTTGAAGTGGGGTTTTACTCGAGGTGGCTTGGATAGAGATATTGCTAGAATGACCCATTATATATGTTGCAAGTATCTGTGTGTGAGAGAAATGCGCGCACAACGCCTGCGGACAGGAGCACCGTACCTGTTGCGTGTGGGCATAGTTCACATTTCTGGAGCACACTGCATATCCGTCTGGAGAACACTGGTGTGAACCTGCTGATGAATCCCGGTCGTTTGGGAAATCAGATGCATGTGGTTGTGGTCGGTAGCGACTTGGCATGGCGAGCAGATATCTTGGCGCTCATTAATTGGTCTGAGAAGGAATTGGTTGCAGTATGAGCCAGCATGGGAGACTCGATCGAATATGGTTGTCACCATCATCGTACCTGCAGACGTTGAATTGTTCGGTCGTGGATTCGAATCCGACAACGACCACGATTGAGTAGTACGTTTTGTTTGCAATTCTCCCTGCTACCGTGACCTTGACGTCAGAGGCTCCTCTCGTACAGTCTCCACAAAGGAATGTCTTCTTGGAGTTGAAGGCGTCATGGTTCCCACCACATCCTAATTTGTAGCCCCGTGGGATAGCCCTCTGGTGTCAAAGCCATTGCTGCGCTGTATATGTGTCCGGGTGCCTTCATCACAGGAATCCAGGATTTCAGGTAATGTCTTATAATGCCTTGTCAAGTAGCACAAGTGAAAAAATTGAGACAATACTTAGTTATCTTGCCAGGTGATTATATTATATTCTAGTGGTAGGCCCGGTAGAAAATAAACATCATGTCACCAGTAATGTTGAATGTCACAGAGCATAGCAGACATAGCCAAGACATATCAGTTTGAGCTAACATGGCAATTTACAAAAGCAATGATAATGGTAGGTTCATTGAGGAAGGCACACCAGGTTACTGTTTTTGGGCAACTGATAAGATGCTCCTATATACAGTGCATTATAGCAATCAAGACACTTGTTGGAAATAAGTACAAGAGTGTGATAGCAATTGTGTTCATTGCCAATATTTGAAATGCTTGCTCAAGCTCATAGGGAGCATCAGAATGTTGAATGTCACTGAAGTTGGTTAGTCACACTTTTATAGAGAATGTATTTAGCTGTGTTCACTAATCCAAGCAATGACAATTTATATATCTTCATTGAATGAGTGCCAGGAAGGGAGAAAAGCACCAGATACATACCTATAGTAAGTGTTCACATGGTATCAATTAATAAGATTCAAGGGGAGGGGCTGGCATCATGCCAACAGTGGTCAATTTCCTGAAGCACTTTTCTGAATACAGATAGCAATCAAACAGTGTTATTTGAACTGAGGTTAAATGTATTGTGATAATTTGCCTGACAACTACTACATATTCTCAAAACACTATTGTACCTGCAAGGTGTCACTGGCAATCCGGCACCTCTTCATCGACTTGGCGACAGACTTGTCAGCTACATTGTTAGGCTCGAGCACAAAAGCGAAGGTAGGGCCGAATATTTCCCTGGAACTTCAATGAGCATTAGTTATTACACAAACCAGCTCAGCGACTCACCTATTCCACCACAACAAAAGTTCAGCAACGAACTTACAGTCATAGTCAGTGGAGGTCTCTTCAAACCACTCCACAATCACGTTATAGAATTCATGAGTGTCGAATACGCTGTCGGTAAGTGTCCATGTTCCACAGGACGAAAGGGCAAAGCGAAGCTAGAATATCAGTTGGGCAGTGAGCGTTTCATGGTCGGAATGAAGAGGGTTAGTAACATACCTGGCAGGCCACATAAGCTATGGCACAGGGTTGAACAGTCTTCATGCCAATTAGGCTAGCAATATTAGCTCGCGTCCGTCTCTCACCACGCCGACGTTTCTTGGAGGACCTTGAATCGGGGACTTCCTCCAAGCTCTCCGTGGATGTTGGGGAAATGAATATCGCTTTGAAGGCCTGAGATATCAAGTGAGTGGTAGTCACACGTGATCAGACATTGAACCTACCTTGACCAAAAGCGGGCCTTTGAACAAGCCCTTGGATGGATCCTCGAGGTCAAACTGGCCATCAGCATACAGAAAAGCCGGCCAAGAATACGCCGTCACGAGAAAGTCCGGATGAAAATCACGAATATTCTGCCGGTGGCTGCATTGTGAAGGTCAGTTCTTGAAGGTACAGTAGAGGCATATATTCTTACAAGTCGTCACTCCAGTTGTAGTCGACAGGACATAAAAGCTTGCCCGTGACGTCGTTGTAAAAACCTCTACCACTCTTGTCTCCAACAGAGAGAGGAGGATTGGGCTTCGGATCGCCTTCTGTGAGCCAATGGACCACTAGTATCTTGAGCTTATGGGTATCCTCACTGCGTCCACATTCTGCACCTTTTCCAAGCTAGACTTGCTCGAGCGAAGCAACACCATTGAGGGAGTCAATTTACTTACCAGTTGAAGAACGTTCATAAGTTCCGCGGATGGGACATCACGAACAGAGGGAATCCATCGGAGAAGTTCTTTGTAGGTCTTATACAAACGATTCTCACTAGGGGACAATATTAAAGACATAGACGAAAAACAGGTAACTCAGCGCACTGGCGGGTGTGGTTGACAACAATGGCCATCTGGGTAGCATGTGCTCGACGATCAGCCTCTGCTAACATGTCATCGACGATGTCATGAAGCGACACAAGGCGTCTGATGAGACGACCTTTATAATGAAATGTATTAAGCCTGTTGCGGGAGAAACTGTTAGATCACAGCCGCGCGCAACAAATAATGGATACTCAGCTCTTTGTTAAAACAATTATTCTTCCTGCTCTGTTGTAGGACACGAATGTTATCTTCCAAAGAGGTTATTCGTGTCATCAGCGAAGCAGAGCTCGAGCTCTGCTGATCAGTATCTGCATTGGACATGGTGCAGCGTGCAGCGGTCAGGCAGACCCAGATCAGCGGACGAGGACTATAGAATAGTGAGAATGCGTGCGGGCACCGCTCTCAAATATTCTGGAGACAACATACCAAGTACAAATCGGCCAGTGAAATGAAGGGTCGACGGACTTCTGAACGATCGTAAGGATGAATTCAATCGAGATTCTGTAGAATGTAACCTTAACGAAGTTCACTCTACTTTGTTGATTGCGTTAGCTCTGCCATTGCCTTTCCTTACTGCGACTAACCTGTCATGTAAGCCCAAGCGAATGGCTCTATTCCATTAGGCTATTGCCCCCACAATAGATCATATGCCCCGCGATGACGAAAGCGGAGGCATGTGATAGTAATGTAACGACGTCATTGGCCGCTGAGTACGTCTGCAGCGATGCTGAGATGATCAGTGAACCGTTGTGCACTTAGAAACTCAGAGCATACCGCAAGTAGAAAGCCCTTGCGCTAAGGGACTCAGGGCCAAAAAAAAAAGGATATTGGGCCGGTCATTGCAGACCACTTGATCTCGCCGGGAGTACCAATCCTTATTTGAATGGTCGAAGTTACAGCACCAACAGCGGGGATCAGGCCAAACTGTATTGAACCTTGGAAAGCAGACAAAAAAGTAAAGCAAAGTAGTAAATTGATACCGCTCACCCTGAGATTGTGCAGCGCAGGGTCTTACTGGCATAACACCGGATCATAAACCAGGTAACAATGTTGGGCGATCCTTCCGCAGCGTGTCCTGGAAAGATGTCGCATCAATAGATTGTACAATACATATTAAAACCACTCCCCTTCCGGGGACGAGGTCTGTCTAGAAACCATCTACCGCTCACCTTGCCACTACCCATGGCCGCCACATCTAATTTGGGTTGGCCCGCTCTGCCGGAGGAGCTCGAGCGTCAGATTTTTTTACTAGGCCGCAGGGAACCGCACGAACTGGCCAAATACATTCGTGTGGCTCATCGGGTCAAAACTTGGTATGTGTGCTCAAACGATCAACTTACATGGTATTAAAATTCTTCGTACAAAGGATCCAGCCAATCCTATACAGAAAGATCAACATTCTTTCTGAGATCACCGCTGAACGACTCATATCCTCACTTTCCAGAAAGCCAAAGCGGGTCCTCTATCTATACCTCGGGATGTCTATCAGCCCTAGCACCGCGGCTAGAGTCCTTCGACTTTGCCCTCGACTGATCAACCTAGTTCTGTGTGCAGGGGGCAACAGTCTTAGTAAATACAGCGTAGTCCTCAGCACTATCAACGGACTTTCTTGCTTGAAATTCCTCTCCATCGATCCGGCGGTCCTGTTCCAAACTTGCTTCGCATACCTGCCTAACGTATCTGTGTTCCACCGTATCTCGCACTTGGATGTCATATCCCACTGGACCTGGGAAACAATTACCAGGGGATATCACTACTTATATCACTTGACTCACCTTTCCATGACTCTGAAGCAGTCTCGCGGTGCCGCAGAAGCTTTGCGAGGGTTGCTCCGTCGTCCTGGCTTCAAGGTGTTAGTAATATGGAGAGATGAAGTCGAAGGAGAATCATACGTCATCGCCAATCTTGTGAAACGCCAACTTGATGATCCACGCATCGTCATCCTGCGTCGAGCAGGCCAGTGGTCTCTACGACTTGATGGTGGATTTTGGTTGCACGCAGAACGTGTAATCGCTTGGCGCAAGGAGAGGAATAGTGAGTAATTTCATGATTGGCGTCAATATCAGGCTTACCTAGTTCCACAGTCACCACTGTGGGACGTCCTTTATACCTCGAGGATTTAGCAAACAAATATCCTGAAATTGACCTGGCGATGTTCCCATGGGAGCGCAATTAAGGCCATGGGTGAGGTGACGCACTCAGTTGTTGTAAGAATGAAATAGGAGGTGTCAATCATGAACCACTGAATCGTAGAGTTCAGTACTGATACTTATACTCTACCCGAACAAGTTGTACATACTGGTGTAGGGCTGAAGTTGGTTCAGGAAGCGAGATATCGACCAGTATAGTGGAAGAAATCCTAGGGCGTCGTGTCTACACGAATTGCGAGATCAACCAGAATGATCATCTCCGGCGTACTCACATCAGTGTTCCGATCCATGCAGGAGACGTTTTGAGGTATCGTGTGCGGGCAAATGAGTTCTGGAAATGTCGAGCTGAAACCAGGGAAAAAAAGGGGGACACCTCAATGGATCTTTAACCCCAATGTCGCTCGATACGAGGTGGCGACGGGGCGATCCAATGGACACAAAGTCCAAAGGTGGTCTCCACGCGACGCAAAGTCTGACCGTGGAGAAAATATGAGCGGCACAAAGCCAACTCAGGGAGTGGGGAGCGTCCTCGGGGCCTTGA
>JBBPKT010000355.1:0-22139 GCA_038089395.1 Pulveroboletus frians | reverse complement strand
TCAGAAGTTGATTGAAAGCATGCCTAGGAGGGTTGAGGCAGTGCTTAAGGCCAAAGGAGGTCATACCAAGTACTGATATTTGCCAAATACCCTACTTAATATGAAAGGTGCAAAACTGTTACAATGACATATGTGGATTAAAATGGGTATATCTCCACAGCATTCACACATGGTCACATGACTCAGGGACAACATTTGTAGCCAAGGGTTAGTAGTTCCCACGCCCCCACTAAAGCTAAGCGAAATTCCCACACCCTCAGACACTACATCACACACACTCCAAAAGTACCAAACATTGTAACGGTTTTGCACCTCACTGTAGATCAGGGAGTGGTTACAACAAGAGAGCAAGGCATGATATGGATTCCAAAATGTGATGACGATCATGACAGATATGACAAGCAATGCCCACCCTGCACACTAAATTCATTTATGTAGTCTTTCATGAGTATACATATGACTTTTGTTTGCATATTGTTCATTGCTATTGTATTGCTTTCACAGCAGTATTAGAATCACAATAGTTCTCCAGGGCTGGCACTGGAATTTGTGATGCTACATTCACCATTTGCATGTCTGCTTTTTCTGTCTGCTTGTCACTAGTGATGACATGAATGACTTGGGGACAGATGCCAACTAGCTGTTGACAGCCTTGTCCACTGCTTGGTGTCATATCTTTTCAGGTACTTTCTCCCAGTATAGCTCCTCCTTGGTGCCCTGTGTTCCCTCCATCATAATCAACTTGTCATCCTGAGTGGGTGTTCTGCCTATCCTATCCAACCTATGTACCTGAGCCCTCCATTGAGTATCAAACCATGCCATCAACTGTGCTATCTGATGTGCCAACACAAGTCAAAGGTAGCACTAGTACAAGGATGATGTCAATACCCCACATGTGGGGAGGGTGGTTGAGAGTGTGAAATGGAATGTGTACCATATCCATCCCCTTGGTGTAGTCATCATAATCGAGGCCAGTCCTGTTATTGAGGATGTTTCTTAGTTTGGGTAAACAGAGCCTTGAGCATTGTCTTGTTCATCTCTGGGTGAATGTTGCACATGAAGACAAGGCAGTTAAACAGGTATGGAAACAAAGACATAGTTTGTGTTTGCAGTTTAGATGGGATGTCAATGTCATGCACAGTAGTAGATTCACCACCCTTGCATTCAGTCATATCATCATTTGGATGATGCATTCCGGGCTACATCCATCCAATCTCATCCATAAGTGACTGTCTATAGAACAGGTACTTTTCATTCAATGCATCCCACCACATCTTGGAGATAGCTCACAGCCCATACTGGCATGCCTCTCTCACAAGAGAGGACATGTCTTCGTCTCTGTCTGTGGCCATACATGCACAGTGCTGCTCCCAGAGCCACACATGCAAGATGGCCTTGATGTGTGACCTGGTCAAAAATGTGATAAGAGCATACTTTTTACATTTAGGCATGTTCCCTGATGTGTCAAGGTAGTGAGGCAGAAGGGTGATGGCTTGAATCTGCAGGCTGAGTTCTGTGTCTGAGGGTGGTGGGAGGAGGGATTCTGTGAAACATGCAATGGCCCCTATGGTGTGGTGTTGTGCTGGTATGCATTCCTAGTAGCACCAGATGATATAGTCAGGCATCAAACCAGGAGAAAAAAAAGGGATGGAAGACAAACCATGTACACTGTCATCATCTGTGCACTTCATACCCTCCTATGTCCTTCTTCTGTGAGGTTTTTCTGGTGCCATATCAAACAGACAGAGATGATATGGAGGATGATAAAGGGAGATGCATGTGAACCTTGAGGGTATGGCTCATGTGCAGGGCCTTCACCACCTCCATCTCAGATGGATTGGGCTGACCATTTGCCAGAAGGAGTGTGCCACAAAATGGGGCACAGCAGAGGAGGTAGTTGACAGGAATATCTGCACCAATCTTGATCAGCTGCATGAGCACACAAATGGAAAGAACATACACCCAGCCTTGTTGGCAGTTTTGTCCCTCAGACAGGCATTGAGTTTCTAGTGGAGGTCAGTGTTGAGCCAGATAGTGTAGTTGGAGAGAGCAAGGGAGATGAGTGATGTGATCTGCTTCAAGTGGGCTGGTTCAATAGTGTTATCTTTGTCCTTGGGGCCAAGTGTTGTGCTGGACGTGTCAGTCTCATTATCCTCAAACTCAGAGTCAGTGATGAGATTAGGTGGGGATGGCAACAGTGGAGGTCTGGATATATCCTACCATTCTTTTGTGTGTTTAGAGACAGCTCATGGAAGGAAAGCAAAAGATGCTGCCATCAGTCCTGGTCAATACTCACATGCATACACAGATTTAGACTTGATAACTATGCATAAGCATGGAGTACTACAAGAAGTTTCATCCTGAATAACAATCAGCATCTACTGGTGGCCCTGTCTCTCCCAAATGGTGTATCACACCCACAGCAAAGCACTTGACTCCATCCCAGATGGACCGTCATTCATGAATGTCTATACTTGGGGAGATTCAAAATCTAATTTAACTTAGAGACCATCCATGTTGTAGAAGGTATTGTTTGCAATCAATTATTATTCCACTAGCTCTGTTCCACCAACACTTACTCTCAGTGGCAGGCCCTCACTTGCTATTCACTAAATTGTTGGTGAGTCTGCTATGTCACAGCAGATGATCTCACCTTTCCCATTCAACACAACAGAGGCAAGGTGAATTGCATCTGAACTGTCGACAAGCAAGTTCCACATATCGCAATGGTACACATTTCCTTCCAATTCATTCACAATGCTGGAGTTACCTCTTTTTTCTGGGTGCTCCTTGATAGTGAAATGATTTCTTGAACCTTCTTGTACATCTGGCCTTGAAGGCCAATAATGACATGATTGATATTGTTGGCTTCCTTGCATTTGAAATGGTTTGCACCCTCACCACTGGCAGGCTTTGCATCAAAAAACCACTCAAGAAATCCTTTCTGCATGATAATTATCCCACTGTCTTTTTACCCCCTCGGAAAGCAAAAGGCAGCCAGTATGGGCATGGTCAAGTGGGAGACTGCTTGGTGAGATGGTGTGGATGGTGAGGACAATGATGGAAATAGAGAAGACACTGCTACTGATGAGCTTGCTAATTCTTCTGCCTCCCAAAGCATGGATGGCATTGCAGCCTGAACATATTCAGGACACATTTTCTTGGATGTAGGAGAACTGGGCACATCATCAGAGTGTTTGGCTGTAGGGCAGGCAGTTGCTCTGCTGCTATCCACTCTCACATCTCGTTGCTGGCTTGCTCCTCAAGACACTCTCCTTGCATCTGCAGTTTATCTGAATTGCATCTGAACTTCTCTATTCACTTGGCTTGGGCTTGTTTTGGTTGTACAGTGGTATGTACATTTTCTCAGCTTGGTTTCACTGATTCTCATAGGCATGTTTCAGCCTTCCTTTGTAGCACAGTGAGTTAACAGGTTTGGTAGGGCATCAAAGGTGGCTGTGATGTGGTGTGGATGACTCAGGTATGTTGTCCACTGCAAAGCACTTTCAGGATTCTCACTGACCTGACTCCATTCTAGTTAGCAAGCTCCTCTTGGGTTACTTCGAGTTGTGGTGCATCCCACTCACTATGCCATCCATCCAGCATACTGTGTGGTCTTTCTGGACTCCGTTTCCATTGTTCCTGCACTCCTGGTCATCTTAAACAGCTCCTGTTTCTGCTCACTCAACCTCCTTGCCCATTTGCCTTCCTGATCTGGGACTTCAACATTGGGCACTTGTTTCATTGGTGTGTGGGTTTGACATGTCCTGTGGGTGTCCCAATGGGCTTTCCCAACCTCCAGGTGCATCTGCTTCACCTTCTGGATTGTATACAGCATGTTTCAGGTCCTTAGACCTATCAGATGTGCTTGGCCTATTTTCATCAACATCCTTGCCTACTAACCTTTCTGGCAGTTCCTTAGGCTTGTTGGCATTGCTTTCAACATGCACACTATGGTGCGTTCCACTGACCATCCTGCTTGCTCTGTTCACCAGAGCTTTGTAGGCTGTAGCCATTCATCTCCCTCTCTCAAGCTCAAAGCTTTGGGGTACAAGGGTGGGTCTTCATGTTCACAGAAGTTGTCAGGTGGTTCAGGAGGCTTCCCGGGTCAACATACTTCATCACTGTCACCTCTCATCACTCCAACTCCAACCCTTGACATGGCCATTTTGGCCCCTGCTGTTGTGAACAACTTCTTAATTCACTGAGTTCTTACCTAACCCATTAGCTGGACGACCACAGGAGACAAAACAAACATGGCTGATAATGGAGCTACCCAGCAAGAAGGAGGACAGCCCATGTTGAGGGCCAGCCAGAGTGATCTCTGCAGTAAAGCCAATTCTGAGAGACAAGGGATGAATCCCTTAGCAGACAAGAGAGAGCCAATCTGACAAGTGGCTAAAGCTGGGGTTCCCAGCTTTAGGCCACTGTCCTTATATATTGCCTGGGTCTGTGCACAGACCAAGCTGTATACTACTATATATGGGAAGATAACAACAGTACAGTAATGAACATAAGAAGGAATGGAAGAACAGTCAAAGATGAGATGTGCAAGGCTGCCATGAGGTGAACCCTGAGATCTGGATCTAGATCCATGGAGATAAATACTATGCTACATAAGGAGATATTAGATTGGATCAAGAGATCTAGGAGATGGCATAGGAATGCTAAGGAGATCCAATTGTGGAGGGATCTAAAATAGTCTAGCACATGATATCCTTGAGGTATGACATCATAGATGATGTCAGGATCTGGACTCATCATGTGACTGGTCATGTGATTGGCCTTGTAGAGATCAAGTGACATAAGGAGTGTGAGAATAGAAGGAATGTGGGTAAAGAGAGTGTGGGAAATAGTTAGGTGCAATGGGATTCGTAACACCTGCACCCATCTCACCACCTTATACATTTGTTCATGTAATGCACTTGTTCTGCCTGCTAATCAAGTGCTATAGATATATATGGGCCTTGTTTGGCACAGCTGTTTTGTTGACTTAGTTATGTGACTATCACATACTGGGTACAATCAGGAAAAGGGCCTAAAGATGGCTGAGGCATATCAGAGAGCAAGGAGGGTGTGATATTGGGGATAGCATCTCTTGTATTTTCAGAGTATCTATGTCACTGCAAAGCTCCAGCCCCAGCTGCCAGAGGGGCAAATAAGGACAAATAACTGCATGTCATCTGTCTCTCAGAAGAGACAAACAGTGAGCAAAGGGCAAGCCTGGGCACACATTACTATGAGAGAGATGCTCTACAGTGGAAAATTAGGTAATAAATTGCAGTAGGGCTCAATGTGCTATGCTTGACAGCAACAAGCCTGTTGCACAATGTGCACACAGTGTTAATGATGAACAATGTGAAGTAGTCCCTCTCCCTTCATTTCTCTGTATGACATCTCTTCTTTCAGCCTGGAGAGCATTTAAAGATGCTCTTAATAGCAGGTAGAAACTAATTCTATAACTACAGGCATATGAGGATGAGGCATGAGGTAAAGCAGCTAAAAATGGACTGTCAACTGATTTAGGCTCTCTTTCTGTTCCACATCCTGTCACTTCCTTTTTTGTGTCCATTTTGCATGCTTATTTTATCTACTTAATCTCTTTCATAAGCACAACTATCTTGTTTCAATGTAATATCCACTTCATGAGTCTTCAGAGAGCTTGGGAACAGATAGAGGAGCAGATAGAGCATTGCTTTCACAGGCTAGTCACATGCTATTGGGAAAGGTGGCACCCTCATTACAGCTAACCTATCTAAGACCTTATGCTTCCATTGATTATCTTCTGCAACATTCAGTGCTAAATTTCCAATGGCACCTAGGAAAAAGAAGGATGAAGTTCTGAATATGGTATGTAAATTATTATATTATTCAGATATAATGTGAGACTGAATTAATAGCAATCCCAGCAGTCTGAACAGGAAAAGATGCCACCATGGAGCCTTCTGCTTGATAGCAGAGAGGTGCAAATTGTGGGGAAGTTGGATCCACAAGTACAGAAGAACTGGAGGTTGTAGTGAAGTGTTCGACAATGTCTTGTGGGCTATGCAATTCTGGACCTCATGGAACATGCTTCAAATCTTATCTTCAGGACCTGGAACTCTTACACTTTGAAGGTTAGCCATATCAATATGCTACAAAAGTCATTTGAGCAAGAGAGCTTGGGTTACTTTTAAGGAGAAATTAGTAATTTCTATCATTTTGGAGAAGAGAATGGTGGATTTGGGATTGCTAACCCAGGATCTGTCAGATATCAGTAAAATTCCTTCATTCAAGTATGCTGGGAATACTATAGATGCTGGAACTCTTCCTAGGTCTATTAAATGTGTTGGCAATTGACATCAATTTGAAGCACTCAAGCACTATCTTATTGATATTTGCAAACTATATCAAGAGGTTGAGAAGAAGAGGGAGGAGATTGGCCAGCTCTCTGACAATGCTCTGTCTGCTGAGGATATCCAGTATTATAACTATGAATCAGTCAAGGAGATACAGCATCTGGGAGGAATTTTGAAATATGGTGGTCAGTGGTTAGTGGCAGTTTATGATGAAAGTGAGAAAAAATATTATCTATCTTTAATTCTGTCTTGTATTAATATGACAATTGTAGCAACATTACTTGAAGAGAGTATTGAGCTTGTGCAGTTTCTCAGCTAAAATAAGGCAAAACATGTTTATATGGAAATGGATGAGGAAAAAGTCATAATGGAAATCCAATATCTATTGACACTTCCTGAGGAAGAAAGAGGAAAGAGACTAAAGGAGTTACAATCTGGAAATGTGTCTGCAAAAAAAGCTAATCCACTGGTTATAGTGATGAACTCTGAGTCCACATTCAAGGTGACAGAAATTCTAGTCAATTATAGCTCACACTTTTTGAACATGCCAGAAATGAATGTACAGTGGCTATGTGAGCAGCTCTGTGGTGTTCAAGGAGGGGTAAGTGAAGAACAGTAGGTTCTAGGTGACATTTATTAAATATTGATTATAGCTTATGTGCTTAGCTATCATATGTATGGCAGAGCACCTAGATCTTTGTCTTACAGATGTGATATTAAAGATAGAAGATGTCAATAAGCTGTTGAAAGAATCAGCTATGCCTGATTTCTCTGGATTGCGAGCACAGATGAAGGTACAGCCTGCTTTCTGTAAATTCCACAAATCTGCAAATGGCAGATTTGCAGGTTTTGTGGGTTTTCAGATTTTGAGATGGCAATCCCATAAACCCTCAAACCCACCATTTGTGTGTTTGTGGGATCTGTGAGTTTGCTGGTATTGAGAAAGCAAACCCACAAATCCTGCAAATCTGCAAATGATGAGTTTGTGAAATTTCCAAAAAAAGATAATAGCATATAATAGCATCACTTACACAAGATTTGTAAACCTATGCAGAATAGATGGACTCATACTTGCTGGATAGTTCTCTCTGAGGTAGATGTTGCAATATCCCATCTCTTTGAGTTGACTAGCAAGAAAGAGTATCATCTGACAGTAATGGTGATTATCTAGCATCATGTTCATCCCCTCCAGTTTTTACATATGTCGCCACATCTCCTGAATCTCATTTTCCTCCTCCATCACATCCTTATGAGTGAATTCCCGAGGGCCATCACAAGCCAAACCTCTTTCTGGTCCTTTAATCCTATATAGAGCATCTGTCCAGTAGGATCAAATTCCAGGTCGCTATATTGTGCTTGCCATTTCTTCTGCCTCTTATGAAAATCCAGCTTGAACACATAGCTAGGATCTCCTTGACTCATTGAAAGAATTGCCTCAAGACCTTTCAAAACATGAGTGCTGTAAATCCTCAAAATACATTTCTTTTCACCTTTGCATGCTGAAATTAGTAAATAATAGTCCAGATAGTGCTCATGAGCTCCCCATGCTAGCTCAGATGACTCCTTCTCATACTTGAATTCCTCATTCACTTCCATAGTATGGCATGTTGTAAGTCACTGAAGAGCTGTTTGCACTCATGTCTTCTCATAGTCCCCTTGCAACACCAATAACTTCACCTGCTTGGCATGTTGGTCATGAAAGCCTTGTATAAAATCTGTGTGGCTGGTCTGATCCAGGGCTATCACTTGCTTAATTTCATATTGATCAATCTCATTGTCAGCTTGAAAACCTTTAGATACATCTCCAATAATATATAAGGCCCTATTTGATTTCATATGTCAGTTCTTTTGCCACTTATCATTTTGTTACTCACTCCATTGCTCTAATAAGGTGTTATGTCGCTAGAAATGAACTGTCTGGTATTCCAAATATAACATGTCTTGCTACTCTATTGACTGAACTTAACCATTAGTAATCAAATCACATGATGATATGATTCTGATAATAAATCTTGCCATATAATATAATAGCAATCACCATTGAAAGCAAAGATTTTAAATAAATCATTTTACATTCTTCTAAGCACTATTTATGACTGGGTAAAATGCTTGCCCCCCATTACTCACTTCTTCCTGCTTCCTTCTGGTTCATATTCCATATCTGGCAATCACATATCTATCAAATGAATCATGATATCATAGGCACCATGCTTACCATTAGAATGTACCTTCTGAGGATGCTTTTCTTTGGATGTTGGGGAACTGACTCCTAATGTTTCTGAGTTTGGCTGATCAGACTGTCTTAACCTTAGAGAAGCCAACAACTCTGATGGTAAGCATGTTCCTTGTTGAGGTTGAGATTAACCAGGAGGGTATAATAATTGATACTTCTCCTTCTCTTGCGTCAACATCATCCCATTCCCTTTATCTTGTTCTAATCAATTTCCTATTTCAATAGACAGACACGTCACATGTATTAATCACTTACCAATCATAGCTTGCTGAGCTGCTTTATCCTCATCCTGGCCAATAGCATCCAAGGTCTGATTAATAGAAAAAGATGTATTCTCAGGAACTATAGCAGATCTTTTAGTAATCTTTGGTAGGAAATGTTGATGTATGCCCATGTTTGAGAAATTCTTTCCCTTGGGAACCATGCTTTTACTTTCACAGCCACAAAAAATGATTCCCAGTGATTATTCCCCATCACTATCATCATCTTGACCTGAGGACTTCCTATACACGTTTCTTTCTAGTTCCTACACGTATTGAGACATCTTTCAATCTGGATTTATATCAGTATATGTATATATGCCAGGGTAAGATTCTGTAACACCATTTGTACCTCCCTCTTCAATTCTGAAGACTTGGATTCAGCAATATTGAAAGGATCCTCCCATGCTAGTGAACATTTTTCCACCATGTGGATGATCTTCTGCACTATCTCTCCATCTACTTGATGGTTCTGATAGGAGGTCCAAGAGGATAGTGCATCTTGAATACTGAATAAGTGTGAGTCCAAGTCCAAGTTTTCTGCAGGAATAAGAGTGATTTGATCAATGAAAGAAAATTCACTTGGCTCATCTGGTCATCCCCTCTTAGAAGCAAAAGATGGTATTACTATCCCTTATGACTGGTTCTTCTTCAAGTAAGGCTGGAACTGCATAATGAAGGATAACTGAAGCTGAGATGCCACCCATTCCGACTTGATAAGCCCTTCATGATATTCCCTGATGATATTAAATTCCAAAACAGCTACTCCAGCAATGTTATGGAAGTCCTGCTTTCTGTTGGCACTACTGATACTCTGCCAGTTCCAGGATGAATACAAAAGTAAATTTGTCCCATGGATTAAGAGATTTGTCTTTGTCTTTAAAGGAATCGCATATAAGCTCCAACCATCACCTTGAATAGTCCATCGCACTGAGCTTTGAGTAACCCAGTTGCATCTTCACTTCCTTTTCCCTCTGGGAAGACTCCTTCATTGGACATCAATGTAACTTTTTCTCTATTTCACTAGCTTTCTCTTCTCCAACATTCTTTGATGCATTTGAAAAAAGTAGCATACTCAGTTTCTTTGCTGTTTGAACCTGTTTCATGTACTGATAGTTCGCCAAACAGATTTCCAATCTGAGACAGGCCCCATAGTTGTTAAGTATAACACTTAGAAGCCATAACAGACATCATCATCATCTTTGCAAAGAGTAAAACTAAGGAAGATACTGGTACCAAATAACCCCCTAGACAGTCTTTTAGCAGGCTATCATAACACTTGATTGCTTCTATAGCTACTTGAGTATATGAGGGTGTGTTCATTGTCTTGGAAAATGAAACCATGTAATCTATTAAGGGATCAAACCAATGAGAGATCTATAAATGATTAAACTCTCCTGCTCACATTCCATTTTCATCAATGATATGCATACCTCCTTTAAGGTCAATGGAACCCTACTCAGATGCCAAGCCAATGTTACAAGTGGACTTTGAGTCAGAATTGGAAGACCATATGTTGTGCTGATAAAGTCAAGGCAAACCAGTTTGAACTTGGTTGCAATAAAATCCATAGCCCCATGTGCCCTAGTATCCACCTCAGTTCAAACATCCTCATTTTTAAAATGTTTCTGAAGCTCTGGTGTCACAGTTGTCACATATTGTTTGAATGCTGTTGAATAGTCCTCATCTCCTATACATTCAATACCATCAATAGCCAGCTTTGATACCCCTTTCTGCCAGGTGTCATCAATGATCTGAAGCATTTCCTACACAAATAGCTGTCTCAATATGTCCATAAACTCTCTTATAGAAGAAATTTCCAAAAAAAAGCTAATATGATTTTGAAATTTGACTTGAATATCATCTGATTCTAAATTATCTCTATTTTAGTAGAAGTGCAGAAGAAAGAGTTATTCATGAAATAAGAAGACAAGATGTTGAAGAGCTCAATATCCAAATCCAGGACAACTGGAATAGATGGATGGATGAAGCAACTAGAAGTGGAATAGAAGAATGGTCAAACAGTGAATTTCTCAAGGAAAACATTCCTACCACAATTGTGGTTCGATATGGGCAAAACCAATCAATATGCTGACAAGAGAGAGATGAGGGGGAAGAAGAAGTGACACACTGGCAGTGGCTCCATAACTATCAGCATATGCAAAGTATTACATTTGCAATTGCTACACATATTAAGTAAGCTTCAATTCTAAAATAGATTCAGAACTGACTAACAAAACAAGGTCAATACCAGTCTCTGAATAGGTAGAAATACCCATAGAAGATATCCAGCTCAGATATAGAGAAGCTGTATATGACTCTGCCAATGAAAAATATAGGCAACAAGTCAATCTAGAAGAATATCCTCTTTTAGATGACCATGGACAGAAACAAAACATCTTCAATGTCAATGGATTCTGAATTCCTAGGAGAGAGGCCATTGTGGATGATGACACTAACATCAATGGGATGCTATTTGATCTCAAGACAATTCATCAGCTCTTTCATCAGTCTTATTTAGATGATGAAAATGATATGAACATGGAAGATCTCCCAGTAACCCCTCATTATCTTTATCCCATGGTCTTTTTGAAAACCATGACATTTTCAGGCTCATGGACTAATGACCCCATTTCTGGAGAAACTGAAGTGCTTGAATAGGACACTTAGAGAAAAGTATCATTAAGAAGATGAAGATGGGATAGAGGCCAATCTTTTAACAGGCTATAATCCACTTGTTGAAGGGATTGCATGTCAAGGTTATAACATGCTGTCACATTGAGTCCAGACCAAGGGGAGATATCATGAGGCACAGCTTGATCTCATGACAGCTACTCTTTCAGGCACCCATAAGACACCTACAACAAATGAAAGGATTGCAAAGGGACTCTTCAAGGAATGCAAGAACTGGCTACCCTTTGAGAGATATCATGAGAAGATCACTGGGACACAGATTGACACATTCACAAGAATAGAAAATGTGTACAGAATCTCCTTGCAAAGGATTCCTATGGAGTATAGAGATGACAGGTAAGATGCAAGCATTAAATGATATAAATGACTATCTCTAACACTGAATTTATAGATCACTGTTCAATGATATCATCTCTCCATTTGCAGATATTTGGTCCAATGGACAGGTTCTTGAGTCCATTAAAAAGCACTTGGTTATATTTAAACCACAAGTGAGTTGAAAACAATATTTGAGTGCTTATACTTAATAACACAAGGTGTTGCCACAAATTGTGGAATGGACCACCTATGGTATCTGTGAACTATTGAGAGCTACATATTTGGAAGAAATTTCCAAAACAGGATGGTTACAGAAACCAATCCTGTTCCATATTACTGGGTGGAATTGACAGCTGCCTTGGAAAGAAGTCTCAACTATGCACATACAGGAAACTCCAAGGTGCTCACCAAGGGTGTTATGGATCCACTGTGGCTGTCTTTGTCTATTCTCCATGATGGGCTGCCATCTCTATCCTCCATCATTTTCATTCCATCCTTATTTGCCACCAATGTGGAAATAAGGATAAGATAGAGGAAGAGAGGTTAGCAGACATGGGTGATAGAGGAGAAGAAAGGTCTGGCATGGTGAACCTGGTCAATGGGGGGTTATCTAACACAGTGAATGACAATATGAATAAGAGTGATGGCCCAGATGCAACTGCTCATCAAATAAAGAAAGAGAATTGTTAGTAAAAATGGACAATGAAGGGATTACAACAATATCGGACATGGTGGATTTGATTGGTGGAGGGGGATCTGTCACAGCAGATAACAATGTGAGTTGGGGCAGTGGCCTGGATATGGATGGCAACAATGACAATGAAGACAATGACAGAGGGGATGTGCTGGATATGACTGGTGACAATGATGAGTATATGGGGATGTTAGCAAAAATGGATAAGGCAGGAGAAGAAGTGGAATCTGACATGGCAGATAGTGATGCAGCTGTACTCACAAACTCAGATATCCTGACAGGGCTTATAAACAAAGGGGTGATAGCCTGCTTGAGCACTGAGATAATGAGTGATGATGATGGTGCAACTGTATGATGTTCCTAGAAGGTCTGCAATACCTTTGCCAAATACTTCCTGTATGCTATCCATTCTGGGTCCTCTGAACAAACTGGATGTAACTCTCATTCCACCAGACTGAACACCTCCAGGTTGATATCCATGATCACATCTCTATCCAGGATGGATATGAATAAAATTGGGCATGGTATCTGTAGTGGCTGTATAACCAGATTCAGATGACAATACAGTTGTAACAAAGCTGGTGTGACCTGAGGTACTAGCATTGACTGCTGATGTGATGTGGGCAAGGAAGCACAGATAGACGGAACAGATGACAAAGATGGAGAAGGGTATGATCCTGGGCTTGAGATTCAAGGTGGTGTAGATGGATGTCCAACAATGGATAGTGGTAGTGGATAAAGATGTGAAACCAGATTTGGAATGATTGGTGAGGTGAATGAATTGATGGCAATGGGTGCTGATTGTGAGATGACTGATGGCACAGATAAAATGACAACTGGTGATAGAGATGACAGGGGACATGGAACCAGAACAGTGGCCATAGGTGATATAGACAGAGTGGCAGTGACCAGGTGTGAGGGTGTTGGCACTGTGTTATAAACCCAAGACCTAGATAAAAGAAACATAGCTACCTCCATAACATCTGGTCACCTCAATGTCCCAGGGGAATGTAAGGTTGTAGTTGTATTGGGTGCTCTGCACCCTGTCCTCACTTCTTACTGGTGAAGTGAACTGAGTGCTATTCACAGATGAGTATATAGAAGTAAAGTATGAGGATTGGCCTGTCACCAGGATAGGCATCTCCTTTTCTATCTATATACCACACATGTGATTATCTCATATCACTCATACATATGTACACAGTCGGAGGTTATTACCCCATATAGTATCTACAGGGGCTAATGCCCCTTACAGAGAACCCAGTGATAAACAACTCATTGCAACCTGTACTGGGCAGGCAACTGCTGGAAAAGTGTGTTGGTGATCTTGGTGAATTGTTGATGACATGCCCCAAGGTTATCAAGAGAATGCATCTGTTTCAATCTAAACTGCTATGCAACAGAAACAAAGTCAAGTGTATCTATAGTTTACTAGACCTTTGTATCCCAGATAGTTCTTCTTGACTGCTACTATGAATGTATCCCAATCTGGGACCAGAAATAATGTCTCCAGGAGGTACTCCCAGAGTTCAGCATCTTCCATGTCCACATAATAAATGGTGAGCTTGATTTTCTGCACATAGTTGTATCTAAGGGTATTTCCAAGGTGGAAATGTTGTAAAGGAATCTGGGTAACTGTCATAATCTGCTTGTGTCAAATTAAGGGGCTTTGGAAGTGTCCTGGCAGGGTCAAATGAAGGTAGCCAGCATGCTAATGTAATGGCTCAAGAGTGTGGATTGGATGGATAACATGGGCACTCCAAATGTGGAAGAACAGTGATATGTAAGAATGAACTGGAAAGGGAATCAGTGTGATGAAACAAATAATGATGAAATGGCAAATAAGTAAACTAGGGGTAAATGATAAGTGCCAGGGATGAGATAAATGAAGAACTGAAAAAAGGGTTGATTCAAAAAAAATGAAGAAGGCTAGGCCATGAACAGTCCCTCAGACCTTGTGTTCCACTGTACTATATCCTCCCTTGTAGTGGGCTCCAGTTGTAAAACAGTAATCCTATCCAGATGGATAAGAATCAAATAAAGGGGTGTGAGTATAGACTCAATCCAAGGGAGAGAGCCAGCAGAAATGGGCTAAGTGAGTGAGGACCCAGGCCACTACCTCTCAGACTGGAAGGAAGATGACAAATTTTTCAGGATTGAAGATGGAAAGTGTGAAAAGATGTATTCTGAAATGTTATGCACTGGTTTTATAGTCCTGGGAATGCCTATGGACTTCTATCTATGAGGTGTAACTAATCCAGAGCCAATTGGCACCCAGCGGGTATGTAAACTAAAGTCATACAGTCCAGATGATATGAAGTCAGTACCCTTCTTTATCTTTCACAATTACAGAACAACCTGGACTTGTGACAAGGGCACTGTAGGAGGTTAAGTCCTCCTATGGTTACAAGTCTACCTTTTTGGTCTGTTCAAGTATCCATTCAAGTGTCCACTGCATTCACTGTCCATCTAGATTAGATTAGGTTAGTTAGGTTAGATTAGTTTCATTTTTTGTCTTTTCAAGTTCATTTGTATAATCTGCCTATTTATCCAGGTCTGGATTGCATCAGTCTGGTCAGATTGACCTTATTGCAAGCAACAGAGGTCAATAAGAGTCCAGAGACTTATGGGGGTTAGAGGGTCAAGAACCAAAGAGTTTAAGATGATATTCAAACTGAGGTGTCTATAACAGAAACACAGAGACTTATATACAGATGTTATGCTTGATCCCAAAGGATCAGGCACAGACTTGGTGAGAAGGTCCTAAACCTTTGAGTCAAGGGGGTACCTTGCAAATAGCAAGGTCAAGAGGTTTATCCTAGTGATAGCTAGACAAAAGACTTCCTGGTGAAGTGGGTGGACCAAGAACAATCCCTTGCAATTGGGATGGGATGCAGATATGAGCTAAAGCACTCACTCAGATGTTGTTACAAACCATCTTCAGACTCCTATTCTTTTGCTTACTTCACCTATCACATGACTGGTCATGTGACAGGACCCAGACCATGACATCATATCTTATGGCAGACACACCCTTTTAATCTCTGCCACCTTTGCTTCTATATCATAGAACTCTCTTATTAGCATGTACAATAGTCTTACCATTTATAGTAGTTTATCCCATGGACCCTATGGTCCATGCACACTTCCCTACACTATATAAACCCAGGTGTCTCAGCTGGCATCCCCAGCTTTAACCACCTGTTATTCTTGGGTAATATCTTAGGTGACTGAGTGTGTGTGAGCCCTAACTTCCCCATCCTCCTTCTTGCCAGGCTTGTAGTAGTCTGTGAAGCCAAGGCCAGTGTGATGGTCATTAGTGACTCATAACACTTGGTCAAAGCTATCTACACTGCTCTTGGAAAAATATGCTGTCTTGTCAGTGAAATATCGAGATTGGGTGACAAGGGTTCCCTATCAGAACATCAGCAAGTAAGAAACAAAGTCTGTTGATAACAGCTGCCAGTGCCTAGGCATAAGGGACATAGCATATCATTTCCACATGATGAAACAAGGCATACCACCCGAACAGGTGTTATGGTTTCATTGAGAAACCAATAGAAGGAATGGAGAAACCCTTCAGCCAGAAGAAACCAAACCTAAACAGCTGATGACAGAGCTACCCAGCAGAGAAAGGAATACTGTAACCCTGGCAGGGGAGCTACAAGTGCTGGTAGCCACATTAAGGAAGTGCCCATACAGACAAGGTTTTAACCCAAGTCCCAGGGACACAAGAGTGAGGTGAAATGACAAGTGGTCAAAGCTGGGGTTTAGCCAGCTGAGACTACCACCTTATATATTTGCAAGGCCTGTGCACAGATCAAGCTATACACTACTATAGATGGATATATACTATGCTACATATGGTAAGACAGTAATGACTGTGGGTAGAGAATGGAAGTGCAGATGGAAATGAAGAGCACAAGGTCACCATGAGGCAAACCCTGAGATCAGGATCTAGATCCATGAAGATGAGATCTAAGATAAATAAGGTGATACAGTGGAGGTATTAGATTGGATCAGAAGATCTAGGGATGGCATGGGAATGCTGTGGAGATCCAATTGGAGATAGGGTCTAGGGTAGTTTAGCACATGTAACCCTTGAGGTATGATATTATGGATGATGTCAGGGTCTGGACTCATTACATGACTGGTCATGTGACTTAAGGAGCATGATAATGGAAGGAATATAGGAAAAGAGTGTAAGATGAAAAGTTAGGTGCACACAGTTCATAACAACAGGTTGCATACACAGTCATCTGCCATATTAAATAAGAATAATGTTGCTTCTTGCCCAAAGTGCACTAGAGTGGTACCTCTGTGATTTGAGGTACCCAGGTTTGTGGAACATCTGTGATGTCCATTGTCAGTGCATGATATGCATATGACACTTCTTGCTATCGAGGTTCTACCCTTTTTGATGGAACTCATACCATCTAAATCAAGCTGTTAAAGAAGACCAACTGTACTAAACCCCTTCCCCAATCCTAAACCCCCGACAATCACCCCTGCAAGTGTTCCCAGATGTTGGTTGAAAGATACTGGCAAGTAAGAACTGTTAACATTCCAAAATTTCTCAATATGAAGGCTTGCTGCCTGGTTCTCCAGAACAGGCACCTTCACAACTCTGAAGATCTCCCTCTTTTGAGGGACTGCTTGAATCACTCCCCCAAATCAAAGAAAGGCCATATCATCTCAAATTTAAAAACTGCCAACCTCAGTCTCCCCCTCAAGAAGAACCAATGTCATCATTGTCAACCCTAAGCAATGATGAGCTGAAGGCACTCCTTATGGCCCTTCTCAAGGAAAAGGAGGACAGCCCCTCTGCTATCACCAAGAAGGTAGCTGATCCTGGCAAGTGTAACAGCAAGTGTGACAAATTCTGGGTGTAAATCACCCAAATCAAGGTCTGGGTCTCGCTTTAGAATTGGAGCTCAGACAAACTCAGGACCATTGTGGTCTTATCCCATATGGAGGGTGACGCAGCCTCCTATGTGAGATTAAAATTAAAAGAATACTGTGATTCAGAAATTGAGGACACAACTTCAGCTATGGGGAAAAGTTTGGGCTACCCACAAGGAGATGATGCTTGGCCCAAATGGAAGGTCCTGCAAAAGGAAATAAGAGACCATATTGATGTGCTTGTGCACAAATCACTGCAAAAGCTCAACTGGCTGAAGCAGCAAGGTCATTCCATGGACAAGTTCCTCCAACAATTTGAGATTCTCTTCAAAGAAGCTAAAATCAACAACAATCACAAGATTGAAATCCTAAAGCAGGCAGTGGATGCCTGCATATATACATGTAGGTCCACCTGCACATGTTCATAGAAAATAACATATTTAAAATGATCGATGCCTACAGAAAGGTGGGCCAATCTTTTAAGTCTGTGGAAATAGAACACAGATTCCAACCAAGGCACTTTGGCAGAGCACAGTGCTACAATCTGCCCAAGAGACCATCACCTAACCAGCAGTTAACACAATATGGAACTTAGCCTGGAAAAGAAGCTCCCATGGATATTGGGGCAGTGCAGAGGTCTCCAGATACCTGCACATGTTTCAACTGTGGCAAACCAGGCCACATTCAAAGGGACTACTAACTCTCTAAGAAACCATTCAACCCAGCACATGAAAACAACTAGGCACCAGTTCAAAATATATGCCAAGTATACATAGGTACCTGATAAAGATGGGTACTAAACCAAGACATGGGTGGTTGTCTCCAAAACACTGCTTGAAACCAAGGCCTGTATAGCAATCTCCTTCTGACAGGAGTATATATCAGATGAAGCTTGCATCTATTGGGCTGATGTTTTCAAAACCAAAGCTCAGACCAAAGCAGCTAAGGCTTTAAAAGGAAGCAGCTAGTTGATAGTAGAGTGTCACCTAGCAAGCTGGACAAAACAAAAGAAAAAAAAAATTAGTTACTTTGCACTTGGACCCCTTGATTAGGGATGATAGTGACACTTCTGTATGGTCTGGTTTCAAGCTGATGGATTCAGCATCATGTATATTACCAGTAGTAAGTTCCCAGGAGTCCCTCCATCATGCCAGTATGAGAGTGGTAGGTATAGATGACTTGTTAACCATACTCAAGGGAGAAATTCCTATAGCTGGCACTGAGCCTGTAGTCGAACTCTTGGAGTGCACTGAGGAGGACTTCTCAATATGTATGATCAGCCAGGTGCTGAATAATTTAATGGGTGAACAACTGTCTGTAAGGGGGTCTTTTCAAAGCTTAGTGCCAGACAATAAATATAGCATGCTTAATTCTCTTTTTAAGAATGATTGTGCTGATCTTAACCTTAATAAAATCCCTATCCAAGAAATGATCAATGGAGGAGAATTCACAGTAGATATTGCCATTCTCTTCTTCACAGGTAACCAGAAAAAAAAAGATAACATTAAAGCACTCATTGATAGCAGCACTATTAATACCTTCATTGACCACAAATGGTACACCAAAAGCAATGTCAACATGATTCCCCTTGTACAGCAAATCCAGGTATTTAATACTGACAGTACCCTGGACAAGGCTGGAAAGGTAACTCATCACATGGAGTTGGTAGCCACTCTTCAAGACCACCATGAAAAAATTAACATGTTCATCATCAAACTAGACTCAAATCAAATGATCATTGGGTATGACTGGCTCACCCACCACAACTCTACCATTGATTGGGTAGAAAAGAAGATCAAATTCACCTGTTGCACGGATGACTGCAACAATTTCAAACACATGAGAGATGGCTATTTTGCCACTTGTGCTATTGAAGCCAGCATTGTGGAGAAGGTCCCAGCAGCCTATCATGATTTTCTTGACATTTTTTCAGAGCAGGAATCCAACCATATGCTCTTGTGAAAGCATTGGGATCATGCTATTGACCTCAAGCCTGACTTTGTTCCAAGAAAGGGGAGAGTTATCCTGCTGTCTAACATGGAGTTGGAAGAAGTACAGACTTTCATCAACAAGGAAGTCAAGAAGGGCTACCTCTGACCAAGCAAGTCTCCTCAAATGTCCCCAGTATTCTTCATCCTGAAAAAGGATGGTAAAAATGCCTCATCATGGACTACCACTATTTAAATGAAGGCACTATAAAAAACACTTACCCATTACTGCTAATCTCACAGTTCATTGATCACCTCAAAGGTGCAGACATGTTCAAAGAAGGTGATGAATGGAAAGTGGTGTCTATAACACCAATTGGGGCTTACAAGCCAACAGTCATGTACTTCAGCCTGATAAACTCACCCCCAACTTTCCAGAACATGATGAACAACATCTTTTCAGACCAATATGCCTTTCTCATAATTTATATGGATAATATGATGATATTTACTAAAAGGAAAAATAAAAGAACATAAAGTGCTGGTTTTTACAATGGCTACAAGAAAACAACCTGTATATCAAGCCAGAAAAATGCACATTCTCAAAGGACAAAGTAGAATTCCTCAGAATGGAAGTCTCTAAACATGGCATAGAAATGCAGTCTGTTATGAATCCTCTTGCACCTAATTATTTCTCTCATATCCTTTACCACATTCCTTCTATCCTCATACTCCTTAAATCATGTGACCTCCATGAGACTGATCACATGACCAGTCATGTGATGAGTCCAGACTCTGACATCATTCATGATGTCATACCTCAAGGGTTACATGTGTAGACTATCTTAGATCCCTTCATGATTGGATCTCCATGGCATTTCCATGCTACCTCCTAGATTTTCCTGATCTGATCTAATATCTCCTTATGTAGCATACTATCTATCTTCACAGATCTAGATCTAGATCTCAGGGTTTGCCTCATGGCAACCTTGTACATCTCATTTCTGTCTGTCCTTCTATTTCTTTACTATACTGTTATTACCTTCCCATGTATAGTGGTGTACAGCTTGGTCTGTGTGTGAACACAGGCAATATATAAGGACAGTGGCCTAAAGCCAGGGACCCAAGCTTTAGCCACTTGCCAGATTGGCTCTCTTTTGTCTGCTAAGGGATTTATCTCTCATCCCTCAGGATTAGCTTTACTACAGTACTACTCTGGCTGGCCCTTGATATGGGCTTTTCTCCTTCTTGCTGGGTAGCTCTGTTATTAGTCACATTTGTTTCATCTCCTATGGTCATCCAGCTGATGGGTTAGGTAAGGATTCAGTGAACCAATGAGTTGTTCACAATACAGTTGAAAAAAACCCAAGCTATTACTGACTGGTCAGAACTGACCCACTTGAAGCAGGTCCAGGCATTCCTCAGCCTATGTAATTATTACTGAAAGTTCATTGATCAGTTTGCAGAAATAGCATGACCCTTGAATGACTTAACAAAAAAGGATACCCCCTTCCAGTAGGGAGAAACAGAGTGAGCCGCCTTCCTTGCATTAAAAAAGAAATTCACAGAAGCACCCCTTCTTGCCTATCCAGATAGTTTGAGGCAAATGTGCATAGAAACAAATGCATCAGACATTTCAACTGAAGCAATCCTTTGGCAGGAATGCAAAGATGGGCAATGGTGTCCCTGCACCTTCTTATCACACTCCTTTGACACAACAGAACAAAACTACCCCATCTATGACAAAGAACTGATAGTGGTTATCCGAGTGCTCAAGGAGTGGCAGCATTATCTAATTGGCAGAGAATGATTTGAGGTCTGGACAGACTATACAAACTTGGAGTACTGGAAAAAGCCACAAACCCTATCAGGGCAACAAGCATGATGGCATGCCCTTCTTCAAGAATTCAATCTCAAATTCATATACTGCCCAGGGTCTCTCAACCATGCAGATCCCCTCTCCTACTAACTCAATCATGGAGATGGGGTCAAGAATCTAAACAAGGATGTTACAGTCCTATCTGCTGAACTATTTATAAAAAATGTTACATTAGAATCCCTCTTCAAAATACAAAGAGTCACAAAAATTAAATGATGTTCTTAATTATACTTACAATGCAAGTTGGGAACTATTCCTTCACAACTTCACTGGCCAGATCTACATTCCCTCTTCAATCTGTGCTGAAATCCTTAAAACATGTTATGATGATCCCCTGGGAGGTCACAATGGTCAAGCCCATATATACCATACAATAAATCATTTCTTCATTTGGACACAGATGTGGAAAGACATTATTACATACAAAAATCACTGCTACATGTGTGCCCTCACAAAGGGTTTGTCTAAAGCACTGGCAGGAAAAATCCTACCTCTCCCATTGGCTAGTCATCCCTGGGAAGACATCTCTATAGACTTCAT
Organism: Pulveroboletus frians; assembly: GCA_038089395.1. NCBI lineage: Eukaryota > Fungi > Basidiomycota > Agaricomycetes > Boletales > Boletaceae > Pulveroboletus > Pulveroboletus frians. The sequence continues at coordinate 353 of JBBPKT010000355.1, read as the reverse complement.
AACCAGATTACCAGAGATCAACAAGATCAACTCTGTTTGTGTTATTATAGATCAATTCTCCAAAGAAGTTATTTACATACCATGTTTGAAGACTGTTTTTGTTAAGCAGCTGAGTCGGGCAGCTGGAGTCCAATGTCAAAGACTAATATTAGTGCAGCTAATGGGCACATACCTGGAGTCCAATGTCAAAGACTAAGGAGTCTGGACAATGAACTTGCAGGTTGTGCTACATGTGTGTACACAACAATAAACAATAATAAGTACTAACATGACTGACATGACTGACAGTAGTGGTCAGTCACAATTAGTGTAGTAGTCAGTCATGTTGAGAGTGCGTAATCACTAAACTCAAC
>JBBPKT010000354.1:0-22191 GCA_038089395.1 Pulveroboletus frians | reverse complement strand
CAATAGCCCACGGTGAGGCTGCAACGTGTACGTTTTAGCACCGTACACGTGTCGCATTCATAAGCATCATCATGTGCTTGAACATCCGATGTTGTTCAATGCCCATCTCTTGACTGCAATCGCATACCGAGTGACATCAGATAAGAGACGTTGCTTGGCCACCCATTCCAGTAGGTAATGATTAATGAGGCCTGAGGTGCGTTCTCAGCCAGTGCTAATAGCAGCTTCAAACCCGAAATACAGTGTCACTCCATGTACTCCCGTGTAGTAAGTTTACCGTCTCTTCTCGGTTGACATACATGGGTTACTCGCGAAACCTTTCGATTAGATCAAGAAGTCCCAGTCGACGTTTCCATATCAAGATACTCAGACAGCACCATACTCGAAGCTAGTGGGTAAACAAGGCCGACAAAAGCACTCAAATGCCGTGAATAAGAGAACCAGAGTCTAAATCACGGAGCTTTAAATGAGGTGCGGCTTGCAGAGTCTCTCAGCCCACAGTAGACGTTTGAGAATCTAGGCTTCCACTCTCCTGGCACAGTTTCTAGAACGAGAATCCCTTGTTGTCCATCCATCTTCATAGATGGTCACCCTCGAGTGATCCTGAGCATGTACTTACGACGATTCTTTCAGCCTCAGATGCCTGACAACGCGCTAGCAATGCGAAATACCCAGTCTTGTTACTGGTGCTATGCAATCGCAAAGGACGCCTGACCATCCTATAGAGGAGAAACCAGGCTAATTAATTGGAAACTTATCAAAACTTATTCGGAACATTAACGAGTACTTTCCTCAACTCCATGTCCATTACGAACACATTCTTCGTGTGTGAAGGAGTAAACTTACTAGGGAGTTCCAACCCGAGCAAAGCAGTCCCCATGCATGATCAGATCAGGTCAGCACGTCACTTAATTAGAGCCTACGACGCAGATAACGGTTGTCCTCGTTATCGGTGTCATTTAAAATGCCCAGCAGCGCCCCATCTGCCCGATCTTCACGCTTAGCTGTGTCGACTGGAACGTGGGGAGACAGATGATGTCAGACGGAAATATCGGCACTCGGTGTTTCTCAGGCATCCGAAACTTGTGCACTGCAAATGGATGTACCAGCAAAGCGTCGGCAAGAATGAAGCATGGCGAAACTACTTCTAAGATGCCTTCCACAAGAATATCAAGGAACCAAATGCACGTACTTAGGACATCGAGAAGCAGTAGAAGAGGAAGCAAGGAACGCGGATCTTTGATCGATGGCTGATCGTCTGCATATGTGCAGGGCAGATCCCTTCTACGCAACTTGTTCAATACACTATGGCAGATCTGGATATTAGTGAAACGGAATCAAGAGGGGATGTACTAACTGTACTCTAGTTCTGTCCAGTCCGACACGCAGAGGTGTGATCTAATGGGATAGGTCAGAGGTAAGCCTTCCTGAATTTGGAAACGGTTCTGAGGTAGGTGTGGCAGTGCAAGGGAAGGCACGGGAAAGGCCGAGTCGAAAAGATCCAATCGCCGGCCAGCTCGTCTCGCCACTGGCGTCCGTCCCTTGGCCGACCACTCCAAAGCTTGCCCACAGTTCGCAGGGGTACGTTTCAGGGCTATCTTTTGATCCGACTCATCTTGACTCATCGGCTTCCTGGAACCATATACAAAGTTCCGGACTGTTTGCCAGATGGACTCCACTCTGCTTGGTGATTCCACACCACCACGGCAGGCGCAAGCCAGGTAATGTAATTTCCGTTGCCACTTGGCTGTTTGTGCTGGTTTGCGTGGCGGTGGGCAGATGGGTGCTCTAGCCCAGGCACCCTCTGGCCATTAGCTTTCCCAGCATCCCCCTTATCGGTCACTCAATTGAAACTACAGCCGAATGCGCAGCTTCTCATCTGTCTTCCCACCCAGGCATCCCCGGCAGCGGTGAGGCGGACCGAGAGGTGAAACGCGCCGCCTTAGGAGACCCATCCTTAGCAGTACCCTTGCCCTGCTAGTTCCGTCGAAATTGAATCACAGAAAATCTCGTTCCACACCACAAGAGATCGGTTTGCCGCCTCTTCGCTAAGACTCGCCGCAGGGATGACTTTCACACACCATGCTGCCACCGCCTTTGCCATGGACTCCCCCTGGCATCCAACTACTCTCCGAATCTCACCGATGGACCCCGTAAACACCACATGGCGACTGAGAACTGGGCACATCACACTCCGTCAGCACCCGCACAGACCTCCTTCTGTACTCAGCTGAACTGACCTATCTTTCACCTCGTTTTAGATTGGCCCACCCTACAACCACCTGCATATTGACCTCTGGCCACCTAGCGGTCCCCCTCTGAAAGGAAAAGCATATGATCCACCCCCACCTTCCAACAGGTAACCAAACGGCTTGAGTCAGTGTTCAGCGATCTCATCCCCGCGAAAAAAACCCTGACGGTCCGGAATGCAGGAGTTCAGCATTCCCTGCCCTCCTCCCCCAAGGCCCAACCGAGCCAGTCTCTCACACGATCTGTTACCTTCAATACATACAATACCCTCTGCACGTATATTTCACATCTGCAATACTATACGTGACCTATCGTGCATCATGCATCGAATCCTGGAATACCTGCCCAATGCCGGTCAACTCTTGACGACATCCTACCTAACCCAACTTACATAATAAATGGTAGTAATTTACAGCGGTGTTGAGAAGCACGCCTTGCATTGCGCACGACACGAGAGCGCTGTCCGATAGCGAATGAAAATATGGGGGGAGGAGATGCCTGCCAAGCCCACTCGGCCAGGCTCATCAACAGGGTCCTAGGGATAAAGGGATGCAAAATACCGGAATGCTACAACCTGTAGAGGGAGGCGTAAATAGTAGGTGGGGGGTACGGCCATTTGTGTAATGGTAGACAAGCCGATTTAACACCACTCCATTAGTTGCGTATCTCTTAAACGTTACATAGTACTATGCCAAGCTACCAACGGGGGTCGCAAGGAAGTAATTCTGCAACGGGATCTCAGAGTCTTAAGTGCCATGCAATCAGTGCTACACGAGAACAAGTAGAAGACCAAATGTCGTCACCTGCCTGGTGACCATATCCCAACATCAAACATTGAAATGGAGTGAACCACTGTCCGAGGGCTGAACCAGCACCACCCCCGCCCGCTCGGAGGTACGCTTCAGACCCATATGTACTTCCTGGATGTGACGGACGAGATTATTGCGAGTTATCGCCCTCCAGCATCCGTGCCATCTACATATCATGGGAAAATCGCTGTGTTCTTGGTCCCATGCTTGGACAGGGATCCTGCATGCAGCTGTTTACAAAATTTGATCGAATCAGATGCTTCCCGAGCTAGGAGACGACGTTTAGTGGGCACGAAGCAGCGGCCCGGAAGTGTGATGGCTGCTCACTGCGGAATCTGCTGCGGACCCAAATCTGGCGCCCACGTGTCAACGAGTCCTTGAACTTGCGGTAATTCCAATTGTTTCTAGGATGAAATCAAGCGTGGATCATGCCTCGAGGTTGATCGGGTGAGCTGATTGTAGGCATACCTACGGGCTGCAGGATGAGAGAAGGGAGTCGGTAGAAGGGCGCACTCGCTACCGCACGCCGAGAACTCGGCAGTTCTCAGTGGCAACCGACATTAATCGTTGGCCCGTCCGACGGTTGACGTGGAACATTGGCAGGTATGAAAAGGGACTGACAAGGATGCTGGTAATTCTGACAAATTCGCGGATTTGGCGCAGAGGCGTTGGGGCGGTGATAGAAGCACCGATACCAAGCCTGGGCGTCCTCAGTGGAATAAACCCTTCCGTCAGGACCAAGTAACTTCAGAAGCAGGGTTATAAGCATCACCTGAATCATAATTGTCGCAACAAGTTAATCAGTGAAACAGTTAGTCGATTAAAGGACTGCGGGGAATCTCAGTGCCAGTGGGTGTAATACTTGACACAGACTTAAGTATGAACGAATGGCGTGACCAGACGAGCTTGTCACATGTACGAAACCAGTTGAAGGGTTGTGGTTCAGAACTTCGTTCAGAGGTAGCTGTAACCCTGTTTTTACCTTTCTATCTCCCAGGAAAGTGGCCGGTGGGGAGTAATGATTTTGCCAATGTCACAAACCATGACTTGTCGCATAGCATCACACGATACAGTGTGTTGTACATATCTTCCCTCAAGGCCTCATTAACCAATATGTGAATCACTAGGTATGATATTGCAAGTACATATATGGAGCCCGCCAGACGATAGACAGCCGTTCAAATTATGGTACAAAATTGGGGTGCGTAAAATACGGTAATAAGAAAAGTGGTACGTAGTAAGAGCAAAGCATGGACGATAGGTAAGTGCACGGTCGGTCGTGTGAGCGCCCCGACAAGCAGGGCCAGGCCATCCACTGTTTCTGCTGTAGTCTCGGATGCACCGACATTCCGAACAACGGAAGATATCAGGATACTTCAAAGGAAGTAAGCTGACGGGGGGGATTCCGGTCCTAATCATGGCATGGGGCGTGAATTTGAGTAATTGTCGTGGATACTCTGCCATATTCGACAAGGCTCATCTGGATATCCAAGTTCGTCGAGAGAGATGAACATCAGGTCCTATTACAAACAAATGGGTGATAAGTCCCACCTGAATCTTGTGACCGGTTAGGGGCCACGCCTGTACCCCAGGTGCTTCTCGCGCACATGGCGTGCAATGCTCTCACGGTTCATCTTGTCCTTTTTACCTCTAAGTTTGCATCCCAGCCATCCACACGACACTTGATAGTCGTGCGCCAGATTCTTGATGTCATGAGTAGTGAGATGGTCTGGAACGCTTTCCTTTGTGATCCGTCCCATACATGTGGTACCGTCATCCATCACCCACAGGCAGACGTGTGGATGCTGTAGTACAGTTGAGGTTGATCGCACAATTTGCACTGGTAACGGTGATGTGCCAATCGGGAGAGGAGGAGGGCTTGCAACGAAGTTAGGAACAGGATTCCGGATTGCAATATTCGGAGGGATACGGAGAGAACTTTGTGTTGTGCTGACGATGGCGGGTTGAATTTGGCGATGATCAGTTCCTGCAGTACGCCCAAATGCCGTGATTTGATCAATAATCGAGGTTGTGGGGGAATCGTATCGGGACAGCACGGTGTTCCTCGTCTGAGGCATGGGACTTGAAGGGAAGGAGAATTCGTTGTAGCCAGGCGGAGGACCGTTCACGACCTATGAAGTAGAGCAGCGTATAAGAAGCAACGTATGCACAGGGCGGCTTGGTTGTATCTACTCACAGCATACGAGTAATCTTGTAAACCATAATGCATTGGTGAACGACCAGGGTCATGGGTCACGCGTGGTTGGTAAGGGGCTGGGATATTGGCAGATGTCGACTCAACCTCTTGGGGGTTGACGAAGAGTGGATGGCCCTGAGCTGGGAAACTAGGCCAACCAGTGGCTCCGGCCAGGGGATGCATGGTTGTGCTAGGGGACGTGACCGCGAATGTTTCCGAACAACGTTTGCCACAGGCGCGTAGGTAAGGGGACAAAGAAGGCTCTGGCGACGAAAAGTGTGGACCATGATCTAGAAGTCTATGATACCATTTTCAGTTGGCGCATGCAGACGGCTCTTCCATACTCACTGCAAAAACTCCTCGGGAGAGGACACAAGATCAGAAAAGCCTTGCCAACCATCATCTCGGGAATCAGATAACCTGATGGAAAATAGAATGAGTTTAGATCTACGAGATATGTGCCCGTGCTCGTCTTACCGGAATTCACCGTCGGCGGGGTCAAAAAAGTTTGAAGACAACATGGCGACCGAGAGCTGGGACAAATTATGATTCCACTGAAACGAGAAATAAACAAGAGGGAGTGGAGGGAGTGGGGGGAGTGTGGGGCGGTTTTGTGTGCATGCGCAGCAGCAATGGCCAGCCTCATGGTCTTTCATTAGATGAATATCAGCTAGCAGGTCACCGACGTCCAATCTGAATAATCGGCACTGCGAGCCAAGTGCTTGGACATGTGGCGTCGCCGACAGCCTGAGTGAGTCGAGCTCCACGTCCGTTTGGAAGGACCTTGGTTTGATCCTCGGTCATGGTTTGGCGTGCATGAACAATCGCTGCCACGGAGATGAAAAGGGGGACTGAAACGGGAAAAGTGAGCTGCCAGTGGGAACTCAGAGGATTATATCGATTATGGGCCGACCGGAGACTGCCTGGGAAAAAAAAGTGGCCCTTGCCTAACAGCTTGCTTGTATTACGTTCCGTAGTGAGACCTAAGCTCATGCCAGTTACCTCGACAAGCCGGGTCATACTTATACTGTTCTGCTTTCCAGTGGACACAGTGCATTTCCCGGACAGCCTTGGTCCCAAGACTAGTGGTTGGCACACTGGCCAGAGCTGCCTGTACTGGCGGCGATAACCTGATCCAGTGCACTGCTTTCCATGTCGATAGGCAGCTTCCGTCAGAATGGAATCAGCGGACAAAACCTGTCAAGCCAAAAAATCCACCCCGAGATAGCACCACCGAACCTGTTTGATAGCACCAGGACCGGAGTTAGACAGGTAGGAGTAAAGTGCTAGGCTGCAGCATGGCCCAGGTGCCACTGTCACGAAAAACTAACAGACCAGTGAGTTAAATTGAGTTAAGTAAAACACATTTTAGCAACAGTACTTGACCACAACTTTGCGGGAGAAACATTGACCTTGTCCGACCTCCTGTGACTGTCTTCATTGCAATGATAATGGAATGGCGGCGGGGGTTGCAGGCAGGCACATCGGACGGGCACGTTGGACGAGCATGCTGGTGGTGAATATGCTTAGGCAGGTGTGTGGACACGCGAGCGCGCCGAATGGAGGGTGTGCGTGTGTCACGGCGCGTGCACAGGCGAGCTAGCTGGCACATCAGGTAGTGGGCGCGTGGACAAGGAACGGTGTGGCCAGGCGGGGCACGGGACAGTGAGTGGCGTGTGGTCGGATGGGCGAGGGAATGGAGGAGCATGCCGTGTGGTGGTGGGTGCACAGGCAGGTTGGCGCGTGCATGGGACAGTGAGCAGGCGTGCAAGCGACGTACAGTGGTCGCCAAGCGCTCTCGATGCAACAAGAGCGCATGGCGGTCACCGCACGCCGCTTTTGCGCCCTGATTTGGATGTGGTGAGGAAGCTGGGGATACACCGCAGGTATTGGCCTGGAAGAACAGTACTAAATTGAGATATGGTTGCGCCACTGACGAAACACTTGAGCGGACTCTCAGATCTCAAGCTCAAGGGTGGCAAAGAGACCGTAGGTAATGTTGCAACCCAATCAGTAGCGTGATTGAACTACCTCTTCCCTACGCTTGCATCCGCGAGTACTCACTCCCAATGGATATGCATCCAGAAGCCTTCAGGCATTCCACCAACACGTCATCATACGCAGTGATAGGTGTGAGCATACCGCCACATTTGGCAAATGCTAGCAAGTAGTCTGCATCCAAGAAATCGAAATAGTGGGTGCTTACGAGATAATGGCAAGTAGCCTAGTTCTTCTTTGCCACGGAAGTCGTCCGCACAGTGGTCACTGGCCTGGCAACATCTGTTAAAGACATTGTTATATTTGTGACACCAAGGGCATGTATCTCAAATTGCATGCACGTTGAATGGCTACAATCAGACAACGTCATTGCTTCCAAACCTGAATATACATACTCATCAGTGGGACCACCCCTTGACCGTAGCAGACCGCCGAACTTGATGCAAAACAATCTATGAGCCGTTCAGTGTGACAAGGACAGCACCTAATTTCATAGCCCCTGCCACAACGACCAAGAACAGAACTACAAGAAGCGAATGAAGTCGACTCGGGAGTGCCAGGGATTCCTCGTACTTGAGCTGTGGACCATACGATAACGTCAACACATCCTTGTCTTCATCATCGGACTATGAGGGCGTATCTAGCACGAGTTCGGGGTTCCGCGTTGCAAGCTCGAACAAGCCCCAAGAACGTTGTACAACCGGCAATTGATAATTGCTATCAGATACAGCGCCTCTCGGATCAGTGGATTTGAAGTCGGAAGAGACCGCTCGAGAAACGGAGGTGGAGTGTATGAGTAGGACGTTCAGGGCAACCTGATCCAGTCCTATCTTTGATGCAGCTTCAAAGAGCTGTTTAAACTGCAGTGGAGAGAACGGCTAAGGCGCGAGACCCGGACGGGGACTGGTGTCACCCGTCCTCGGAGTTGTAGGTGTCGAAGGACCAGGATGTAGTCAGCGGAGTTTGAAAGTGCACGCTGGACCGACCCCGTACTGTCCGTCATCCGAGGTTGCCAGAAATGTGCCACCGATCCCCTGAAACCTGGGGCGACCGACGCAGGAGGGCCAGCGTTTGGTGTCTTGAGCGTAGTCAACTCAGTCAGCTGCCAGGACCAAATCTTAATAATGGAAGGGTCGGCCGTTGACTGAGAAACAGGAGCGTGGTGTGGTTAGACATCGATAGGGAAAGGTGTTACCTCCTCACCACTTGCAGCATTTGAGTGTAAAGTGTCTCATCCGCTGAATAGTACAAGTGATGGTTGGGATTAGCGAAGTTGGAGCAGGTAGGGAGATTGTCTCGACACTGGGGGGCCAACAGTAGTCGGAGCTCAGATATCTGGCATGGATCAATCTTTTTACGAGACACGGATGTTGTCGATACACGCAAAGCGCGAAGTGATTTCATCAGGGCGGCAGTCCGCCTTACGCTGAACTTCCCTGGCGAGCTCAGTATTGTCAATGGAAGGTTTCGCATTGACGGGGGCCGCTGCGAAAGTGGACCAGAGAATAATGGTGCTCCGGACTGTACTTCTGGTGCACTGAAAGGAGAAGAGCCCCGATCGGACATCTGAGGCACGACAGGTTGGTCCATGTCACTGTTCCAGAAGCCCCAGGCGCTAGTGCGAGATCTCAGCTTCTTCAGGTTGTCGAAGATCTCAAGTTTAGTGTTGTCTTCAGCTGTGGTCTCTATGTGAGTGATGGGTATGTTATCTACCACCAACTCTAGGAACATCCTGACCTTTGCATTTTAATCCAAAGCAGGGAATCGTCGAGCAGCAGGACCCGTTTGAGTCGGAATTGGACTCACAACCTACACATCATGATCAGCGTCTCTTGTACCCTAAGATAGAAGAACACACCCAACCATTAGTCGAGTAATTTGATTAGGAGGTCGAAGGCCGTCGCCTCCGCAAAGAGTTTGACCTCTCACGAGTATCAAGATGAGTAGCCTTGTGGAGTGCGGTCCTAACAAGCTTCTCCCGTATTGCGACGAAAACGGATTTGGTGACCCCGGCGTAACGCCGGACTATTCCCTCCAAACTGCCTTCTTCTCAGCCGTTAGGGAACCTGACTTGTCGAGGCCCTGCCATGTGGGTGGCATTCGGTCGATAGAACCACTGAGGACAAGAGCAGCACCAGTTTTCTGACCAGGTTCTCAACAATAGCAACTCGAACCCGGTGAATCGAAGGAGGAGCGAAAAAAGAGTTCGCGATGGCTGCTCAAGAGCTTGATATTATCACAGATGAGTCGTTTCGTGTTGCGGGGCCTGGAAAGCGCGTTGAAGAGAGCAACTGACGGACTTACGAGAAACTGCACCCGATGATCTGCGCAACAACTGATTCTGAAGCGGAGGGTCGGAGTAACTGATACTCTTGGTTGCATGGTTTCTATAGTAATACATCCTTTGAATGGGTCAGAGAGGAGTTGGATCGGCGCTGTCTCGGAAGTTGTCAGGCTCGGCACACCCCGACCAGCATCCTCCGTCACTACCAGAAATGCCACGGTGCTCGTTTCATGTGAAAGCTATGGCGGTTGCCTAGATCTTCAAGCCGTCAATGGTACCACGAGAGCTAGGCTGCTTTGCAACCCGCTAGCTTATTCGTGGCGACGATCTGAACAACCTTTGAATGCCGAATCATGGATGCTGCCGTTTCGAATCACACTCAAGCATAAATCGCAAGGGGGCCTGCACTCGCCTATATGGCTCTCAATTAGTTCTTTGCCACTCCGGCAAGTTCTTGACACTTATCCCAAGTCACACCCCTCCGACTACGACCAATGTTCAAGTGCTGTAGCAGAGTCTGGACTCTCTTGGATCATCGTATGGATGGCTGCGAACTAGCTATTGAGAGCGAAGGACCTGTATCATCATTTCCCGCCCACCGAAGTTCAAGAGTTGCGTCCTTTGGAGGAGGCTCGTCAGCTCCTTTGGAAGTCAAATACGCATGGAAGGTGCGTACGTAGTCTTTCGAGATCAGAAGACAGTCGTTCTGACCGTAGTGCATGGGTACTGCTATCCCACTGTTATGCCAATTTAAAGGTAGTCTCTGCGTTGACGTTATTTACCCCCCTGTTCGCTAGTGATTTATCCGAAGACGATACCAGGTGTGTGCATCCCATAAGTAAACCAGACCGACAGGGTCGAGGAGTGGTACCCTCATACTGACGATCCACACGCTAATTGTTAGGATCCGCGAATGTTTGCAAGGAAGCAGCATGGAGTAACGAGTCTAGGTGTTTTTCATCCATCAGATTGGACCGTACGCGTACGTACCTCGTCTCATTCTATCCCAGTGAGCTGGATGTAGACAGGTTGCCCTGTCAAAATGTTGTCCCTGCGGGAACCTTGCACAGGATGTAACATATAGGTAAGGAAATTTCTCTCACGTAGTAATATAGGCGGGACTAAGCAGCTGATGTGGCAATGGCTCTTTGTTAAGTAGGTACCACATCGACGAGCGCCTGGGTTAACGTATAAATACCGTGCTGAGCCCCGCTGGACCCTTCGCGTATTCTTCGGTCCCTGACAGGCTGCTCCTTGTCTGCCGTTCTTACTCCCGGGAAAGGTTCTATCACCATGCCCAGCCTCGGTCGATTTTGCCCTAATCTACAATGATCCCGTCGGACTCCAGCCTATCAGTGCGAGGCGATGGGACTCATTCGACCGAACGCTTGAACGGAACTGACGCAAAACCATTATCCACTGATCTAGCGTGATGATTTTCCGATCCCGGGTACCTCGCGGCCATGGCAGGCCTCCAGTAGAATTCTGGCTCCGTGCCACCTGCTGTAGAAGGGACGGTCGTCGCAACCACGATCTTCACGTTCTCCATCAACCATTTCTCTGATACGTAGACACATATTTACCGGCTTTAGCCTACAATTCCTATTCTTTGGTGGGCAGGCACCATGCTCTGACTCTTGCCTCCGAGATCTAACTTCTCTTTCGTAGATGGTGAACCAACCTCACCCGCAAGGAGACTCTAGCACATCCTCCGACAACGAAACACCCAACGTCAGCTGGACTCCGGAAGTAGGCTAGCGCGTTTTTCTTTCCTCTGCGACCGTGCTCATCGACCTATAGCAGATACAACTAGTCATAGAGGTCTTACGAAATGGCATGAACCGGGCAACGGCAGAACCGTTTACTACTACGTGCGCGCCCTCGGTTTTCACCTCCTCATCAGACTACTGATAAGGGTGTAGAATGCCGACGACTACGGTCGACTCTATCTATCAGTGCAAGTGGCGGGTCGGCAATACCCTTTGCCCCCATGGCTTTCCTACGTTTGACGCTCTCATTGACCATCTAACCCGCATGCACGACATGCAGGGGTCCGATGGACGACAACTGACTTGTCACTGGCAGTCAGACGATGAGTACTGTGGACTGGTACTCCGCAGAGATGGCGTTAGGCGTCACATTGGCACCCATGTTGGCCTCGCCGTCGCTTGCCCGGCATGTGGCAAGCACTACTCCCGCCCCGACACGATGCGGGCACATCACAGGAGGGTGCACGGATGACCACATGACCACTTTATTCTCTATTCTCACCCACACTCCTTACCTTGTACACCGGTTGTGTGCATATCAGAAAAACGTATGTACGATAGTGCAGACTTTATAGATGTAACATAGGGCCATCCGTTCTTTGAACCAGATCAAGCGTGGCGTGGAAAGAGTGTAACTTCGCTCGAGTTTCCTTGTCTGAACGAGACCTTTTCTTGCTAGGCATCCTCTAATCAGTCGTCTTGGTAGGATCCAGCACCATATGATTGAGTGGGCCTGTTTGGCGAAATGCCGTCATGGACGGTTTGGGTAATTTTCCACGCTCTACTCACCGAAATGCGTCTCTTTATCATTCTACTTTCACTAATCTCATCTACCAGACTCTTGAAAACTTGGATAGAAACTTGGATAGAAGCGATCTGGACTCTCTGCGTATAGGAGACGATCAAACGTCGATCAAGATTTGCGTTCCGTTCCATGTTTCATCTACCCCCAAACTAGGACTTCGAACTCGGACGCCTGATACGCTCGCGGAACCATCTCAGAACGAGATTCTGCCCTTGCGCATGTTTGGAGAGTCCCTCATGACGACGAGGGCAGGCCCTCGGACACCTGGACAACACACCAAGCCGAACCCGATAGTATGCATCCGCCCGGTATCAATCTGCCTTCCGATTGTCATGTCAAATACGGACGCGGGCAACTGCGGTGGTCGGCAGAATGCACTGCGGAGTATTCTCCGCATTATGAAATATGATCGTGGTCGCCGTTGCTCCGTCACGGGTATCATATCGAACTGATCCCACGATGATCAACGGGATCCAACTGATTTAGTCCGACCTGGGAAACAGGCTACCTACTCACCACCCGCACACATGCGTCGAGCGAGCTTAGCTGTGGCTGGCACGGGATGAGGACAGCATCGGTCGATGTTCCGACCGAATCGATCAAGCACCTTCCACCGGGATGTGCTCACTGTTCACTGGCAATGACACCAATTGGCCTCGCTTCGCCTTGTGGGCCATACTTCGTGGTGAAAACGCCCATCACGAGTACGTACGTGACGCATGGCTGCAACGTGTTTGCTTCGGATCCGCAGTTTCATCTACCAACGCCACCGCTGGAGCGTAAGGGGATAGTGTGACGGCCCTTCCCAAGACCAGGGAAACGCGTCGGGCCCTGTACAGTGCCAAGCATGCCTCCACCTTCCTGTGTATCCTGGGGTTGCACCGGGGGGGCGGGGCTGCAATGCAAATAGGCGGGTGCGAAAGCGTAGATTTGCCTGCCAGTCCACAGCGAGGCTTCAATATCAACACCGGATATGGGCCAGATCACTCCTATCATTGCTCGAACCTCGAACTCAACCCATATCGCAAGTAATTTGCATAGGCAATAAATAAAGTATACTGTATCATCAACCACAGTAATCCACATTGGAGTGCCGGGTAAACGTGAACACGTGGGGAATCGACAGATAGTTGATGCATAATGAAACTCGACGTTGCAACTCGCAAGCGACTCGATCAGCAGCATGAACGAGCTACCTCTTCCCTACGCTCGTTTCTTGTTTGCGTCCGCGAGCACCATCTCACTCTCGATGGATATGCGCCCAGAGGCCTTCAGGCGTTCCACCAATACGTCACCAAAAGCAGTCATAGGTGTGAGCACACCACCGCGCCTGGCGAATGCTGGCAAGTTGTCCGCATCCAACACGAGACACAAGGCACATTCCGTGATCATGACTGAAAAAAAAAGATCAGTTTAATGTATCCCATGGAGCGGAAATCGAAATAATGCTTACTCGACGATAACAAGTAGCCTGGTTCTCCCTTGCCACGAAAGGTCGTCCGCACAGTAGTCACTCGTCCATCAGCATCCGGTAACGACGTCGTTACATTGGTGACACTCAGGGCACCCGCGTCAAGTTGTCTGCACGTTAAATAGCTGCGATCAGACCACATCATCGCCTCCAAACATGAACACACATACTCATCAGTGGGACCACCCGGCCGTGGCATGAGCATACGTGCTATCCACCGAGCCTGATGTAAACCAATCTCAGTGAATTGCTGAGCGTGACAAGGACAGTACCCACAGGCGGTAATAATTTCATAGCCCCTGCCACAACGACCAAGAACAGGACAAGAAGAAGCGAATGAAGTCGACTCGGGAGTGCTAGGAATTCCTCGTACTTGAACTGTGGACCATACGATAACGTCGACACATCCTTGTCTTCATCACCGGACTGTGAGGGGGTATCTAGCACGAGTTCGGGGTTCCGCGTTGCAAGCTCGAACAAGCCCCAAGAACGTTGGACAACTTGCAAATTGATAATTGCCATCAGATACAGAGCTCCTTGGACCGGTGGATCTGAAGTAGGAAGAGAGTAGAACGTCTTTAGTTGTGGGCCCTTGACACCTTGAACTTGTAGCGGGTCAATATCACGTGCCTGCTCATCGGGCAAAGTCGCTCACCTGGACTCAGTGCAAAGTCTCTCCTTGATGCGTCAAACTTGTCCTTTGGAACATCTTCTATGTAAGAGAGCATGGACGAAAACGTCCCGCCTGATATCCCTGTACCACGTAGCTTCCATGCGGATGTTGACATATCCACCGTCGTCGAGGGCCCCGCGAACGTCTTGAGTGCTTTGCTGCTCGTGTAGGCGAGGACATCGGAAGGAACAGAATCAAGCCCGGCACAGGGAACAATCACCGAACGAGAACGAGTGGCAGCGTAATCAAATCTGTGTAGGTCGTCCTGTTAGGTACTGTGGTGAAGAGAACGTATGGCCACTTGCCCGACGATGATATCCTTGACCCAGGGAGCCTCGCCTGTGAGGTCGACGTAGTGCCTACCATGGCGGACACATGCCTCCACGACGGGTGTGCCCCAACGCCAGTACGGCCCGACGGCGTTGATGATGACTCGGGCACGCTGTACGGCGCTGTCGACGTCATTCATGTTAGTGACATCGACGACGCATGTTGGAACGTTTGCGAGGTCTTTACACTCGTGTACGAGGGCCCTGAGCTTTGAGTCCGAGCGCGCAGCCAAGCCGAACGAGAACGCTGCTCGGTCCCGGTGGGTGGCCAGGTAGCGTGCGATCAGACGACCAGTGTACCCTTGACGTCGACATTTGTGAGCTCGAGAACGAAATGACGAAGAGAATTCATTACCCGTCGCACCGAGGAGCAAAATGTCGAGCATGATGAACGTTGAACGTGAAGGTCTGTCTGTGAGTTCGGCAATAACTCGCCACGTTGTCACCGACGGGTCTCATATGCAAACGCCTCGCGATATGCACCTGTTACCCTCAGATGCCCAAAATTATAACCCAATCGTCGAGATTTACAGACGGTGTAGATGTAAGGACGCCATCGTATTCAAGAACCTACCCAT
Source organism: Pulveroboletus frians (assembly GCA_038089395.1). NCBI lineage: Eukaryota > Fungi > Basidiomycota > Agaricomycetes > Boletales > Boletaceae > Pulveroboletus > Pulveroboletus frians. Next base: position 7,028 of record JBBPKT010000354.1, on the reverse strand, counting down.
CAAACATACTCCCATCCATCCTCACACCCATGTTCTTTTTCGTGTCCATTCCCAGACGTTTCATTCGACCAATCTACCGAGATTTTCACTTTCAATGAATAGACGGTAATTTCAAAAAGAGAGACAGACCTCGACTCGCTCGTTCTGTACCTTGCGCAGTTCCATCAATTGTTCCCGAGACATATAGCTCTCTTGATCACCAGTAGCCTTCTTGTGTCTCGTGGCGTGTGCTTTCATATCCGCTGCAGGATCGTACGAATCTTCCGCGGGCGGGACATATTCTCCAGACCTCAAAGACGCCATTCGGCGTTCGTACGCTTCCATGTGGTAGTATTTTTCATGGGGTAAAGTGGCTGACGAAACCCCTCATATCGCATCTGCACAGACAGGGCAGAGCGGAGATGCATACCTGTATTATAGTCTTCTACGAACACGGCAAACTCCTTTCGCTCTTGGTCTTTAGATAACGCTTCCGGATTAAGTTTGCGTTCCTCGAGGAGCCAGGTTCTGAATTCCTGGGTTTTGTTGTAAAAACTGGGAACTGCGTCAGCCATGAACACCACCAGGCGTACTTCCTCACTCAGAGTCGCTGATAGTTCCGTATTTTCCCCAGTGAGCACTTGAACTCCCAGTTCCGTGCTTCTTCTTCTGCACAGCAGGTGAACATCAACCAATGCGTGTGGACAATGGATGGCTACCTTTTTCTCCTTCTTTTCCTTCCGCCTGCGCTCCTTTTCTTCGCGTGTGCGATGTTTCTTTTTCTTGTGTCGTTTATGATCAGACCCTGAGTCCGAGCCAGACGGGCTGGTTTCATGCGATCGAGATCTCTTCCGTCTCTCTCTCCTGCTATGCTTTTCTCGTGAGCGGGAGCGACGTCTCGGTTCCCGTGACGGCGAGCGTGAATGAGATCTCGGTCTCCTGGAAACGGGTCCACTGGAGGTCGAGCGGGATCTTGAGCGCCCTCTAGAGGAAGGCGTGCGTGAGCGAGATCGATATCTTCGAGCTCGTGTTGGCTGATCCTTGCTGTCCAGCCTGGTGTCAGTATGTCTCTGTGGCCGTCTGTCGTGTGGTTCATATCGGTCTCTACTGTCCACCCGCGAATGGTCCCGACTATCGCCTCTACCACGGTGATGAACAGAGGACATGGTGGTCGTCAAGTAGAGAGACTGAGCGTGCGAGGTCGTTGTTTGGACGAGGGGCTAATGGTAAACAAATACGGTACATTTGCATTTCTGATCCACTCGACACCGAGCAGCCGATGCTCACTGCGGCCTCACCAACCAGTTTGATGGCCAATATCCGCACCGTAGCAGGCCCATTGCAATTATAGCGGTATGCCCCACGAGTTCTCTAGGATGACCACGAAACGACTTGCAGCCGACCACAAGTTTCCCTCGACGTTGGAGCAGCCTTCCGCCATTAAGTTCGGCAGGCGCTCCTTCGCTGGACAGTCGTATCCTTCGGCGGCTTGTCTGGACAGTCCGCGCGACTCCGTGGCGATCCGAGGTTGGTGGGGCTGAGGGTAGGTCCCGTACGGCAACCGCCATAAGACCAAGTAATACATCTTATGCCGATGATCTTCGTTTTGGCCATTATTTTCTCTTCGGCGCCATGTCCTTGCTTCATCCTCATTCGCTGGGCATTGACCAAACCCACGCAGACTCATGGCGTGTTCGTCGCCTGGCATGCATGCCTCGAAATCCGATATTTACCTCCGAAATGCACCGCATCCAATTCAACTTGCGCCGTCACACGCCCCTAGATAAGCCTCCGCAATGGGGGGTAATATGTAATATGACCTCGTGGTGGGTGTGCGAGCCTTCATCGCGACGGGTTTCATGTCATGCGCCTAGTGGTTGTGATCGGTTAGCATGCCGCCCCCTCTGCTAGAGCGATGAGGCTGCATACTACACCACCACCGCAACTACTTGTCGTCATTGCCTCTCCTCGAGCGGTGCATCTGCAAATGAAAACTATGTCATTTTCCACGGCAGAGGGTGTGGACACCGATGTTTTATAAATCTAGCTGATGCTTCACACTTGCCCCATCGAAGGAGCTACCCTATCAACCTTCTTTCGACATGGATCCCTACTATATGAATTTCTCCGCTGACTCTCAGTCATCAGAGAGTGCATCCATCCAGACGGCTCAGAGGTGAGCCCGTCATCATCGATGGGGGCAGCTGCTTGTTTATGAACCACATCTCTCAGCATCAGTCAGGACGCTCGTATCCTCTTCTCTCTCCAAGGGCTCGCTTTTCCGACAGTGTCCCAGAAATCATATCCTCTACTCGGTCATGATGATCATGGATCGTCCCAACCGCTTCAGTTGCCTGCGACGGATCCCGCACCATCATTTCGTCAATCTTTGAGGAGCAGATTTAGCAAGACTCCCTCATTGCCATCAGCTCACCCCTATCGCCAAGCTAGACTGTGCCACGTTGCCGATCGCCCATCTCCCCAATGCCAGGAATGGAGTCAGTTGTATTTTCCAACCGTTTCAGCTCCGAATCCAACGATACCGTGTGATGCGGTAATCGGCGATTGCGCATCTACCAGCTCCCGCGATCCGAGGCAATTACCTCTCGCAGCAACGAAGTTTTTTTCAGTCCCAGCCTTTGACTCGGCGCCGCAATTTTACGCTGCGGGCCCTAGCACGAGGCAAGCTGTACCATCGTGGACGGCCAATCCTCTGGTCCCCAGGCCAACGCCTCCATTAACATCCGAAAGTCCTGCATCGCCGCCATACACTCTAGCCGATGAAGCAGACCTCGAATATGCGCAACACCGTTATAGCAACAAACGTTGTTTCTATCAATGTCGCTTTGATCTCTCCGGCAGTCCGTGCGACAAATGGATCGTCGGTGACAGGGTTCGCGTGCTCCGACACCTTCGACAGTACCATCATCTCCAGACGGGTCCTGCTACGCCTGCCTTTTGCTCCTGGGATGGCTGCACGCATTCTCGGCTGATGAAACAGGAGAATCTCTCTCGCCATGTTGTTATGCACCTGGGTGTGAAATGGCGGTGCCCTCGTTGCAAACATTTATTTTCGCGTGACGATGCCGTCCATAGGCATGTCGAACGCATGCATCCGGGCATGGACGTCCCTGACGCCGAGGTGATGCCAGGCTGGGAAGCACGTGCTATAAACGAGTGGCAGATCAGGAATACGCGCATTGCTTAGAGGTGGATCTTTGCTCGGAGATGCAGCTTTCGCATGTTCATCTGCTAAAGCGCTTGCGGGCATGAACGGAGAGATTGGATGTCTTTTTTCTCTCTCCTGTCTCTTGTAAACCACTCTGCACTCGCATGGCAGTGTCATATACCCCATCGTCATGACACGTTAGAACGTTCTGCGCTTGCCTAGGATAGATGGTCGAATCAAGCAGGATGACTTTCACTCTCGGTTGCAACTGTCCTTGGATGTTGGGTTGTCGAAGACAAGGTAGATGAATAGACATCTTTTGACCACACTTGGAGTGCAAGAGTCCAGCTGGCAATGGGAGCCAGGGGATGGGCTGTATTTTGAGGTACCAGATACGAATCTCCAGGTAACGTCACTGGTATGGTTGTTTAGTACATAGTGAATCCACTCTGGTCAATGGGAAATACAAGGTTTTCTGATGGTCATAAGCACCACTCAAGTCGTGCACGTATGAATACAGACCTTTGGTGATTATCCAGGGTTATCGTGCCAAGGTTTCAAGGAATTCACTTGATAATGCAAACTCATTGGTCTTGATGGCACTACACGTTTGCTGAGGTGATAAGGGAGACCATTCGAACACATCGTGGTCGGAGTACCAAGGGTAACCTCAACGAGATAGAGATTGCCTAGCTTATAGTTATGGTGCCTCTTATGTCGGCTCTCCGGTGCAAGGTTCGTGAATTCAAGCCTATTGCTTTGCGCAGGCCAAAGATAGAATCATATGCATCTCCCTGCGTTTGGACCGAACTGATTAATGACACAGGCAATCGGGTGACGCACTCGGCTTCGTGACCATAAGACGGACATGAGGATACTGTGATGTCGGGGGATGGCATACCTAAGTTCAGTACAATCTCTGTAGCAAAGTAGGAGGACAAGTATCGTATTGCTACGACATTCACTTTGTGCATTACCAAACCCGTTGTTATGTGACACCGCCCCCTTACAAGCATCTGCGCTGGAAAAACCACATAATCGAACTTCCTTTGCACGACCACGCTTGGCCAACGTTTCTGCTCTCTGCGACGAGCCTTTTAGCAGCTGTCCAAGATGTCCAATCCAACGTCTCGACGGAGTTACAGTCTCCAAGCTCCAGGCACTGAGCGACTCCCATCAACCCACATGACAGCTTTCGCACGAAACAACATCGAGCTGTCGACGATCCCCGAGCCTTTCATAACCTCCACATCAGCTCACTCGGTGCACCACTCCATGTCTTCTCTAGGTCGTTTAGCACCAGACCGTACCAGACCGCCTTCTCCACCCGCTTCGAGTTACTTTGCCTCCTTTGCGGACAACCAATCTGGAGAACCACAACCCACGGCAGGCGCAAGCAGTCATTTTGCATACAGCACGACGCTCAGGCGACATCGTCACTCGGATTCGATACACCTCACACAAAAGTTATCCGACTTTACACCCGGAGTTACCGCCGAGGGTTTGCTACAGAAAGCGCTCGGGGTAGTCACAGGGCGGCGTTCTCAGGATGTTTCTCTCGAGAATGGTTACTCGCTCGTCGATGGTCGCTCGAACCTGTGGACGAATGGCGAGGAGAAACGAGATACCCCCTCTGCACGATTTGTGCATTGGAGTGTTGAGGTGAGCCAGACAACCTGTTTCCCTTTTTTCTGGATGGCTGTCCCCACGCCCATTTGCGTTCATTGCTCGTTATTCTCTGTCGCAAGTAGGGGGACAAAGACTCATCTATTCTGTTCTTTGGTCGCAGGATACAGTGGCACACTTCCAATCGTCTATACTGGGTGGTCTTTCAGCAGCTATTATTCCATCACTGCAAGGCGTACACGGATACAACGAGTTCTCTGTCTCAGCGCCTGAGCCAGTCCTTCTCAAATTTGCGAAAACAGTCTACGAAAGCCCGCTTATATTGCTTCTTTGTGGAAGTGCAGCAATTAGTGCGATCATGGGGAACGTCGATGATGCCGTCAGCATAACAATCGCTGTTGCAATTGTCTTGACAGGTAGCACAGTGGCCGATCGGTTCCTTATCTTGACTATGTTTTGACATAAATCAGTTGGTTTCATACAGGAGCAACGATCTGAAAAGAGCCTCGAGGCATTAAATAAACTGGTTCCGCATCACTGTCACGTCATTCGGTAGGAATGCTGATCTTCTTTCTATTAAATGCCTCTCATACCGCACCAACAGCGATCAGCGGAAAATGCACATCCTCGCAAACGAGCTAGTGCCTGGAGATATCGTGTCGTTGTCGACAGGTGACCGCGTTCCTGCAGACATTCGTATCATATCTTCCGTCGACCTCGAGATCGACGAGAGTAGTTTAACAGGCGAAACCATGGCGCGTCAAAAAGATCATAGAGCGTGCAATTTAGAAAGGAGTAGGAATGGTGCCTCCGCCGTGGACTCGGGGTCAGGTCAAGTGGTTGCACTCGCCGAACGAACTTGTATCGCATATATGGGTACACTCGTGAGGAATGGTAAGCAGACTTGTGTACTATGCTTTGCTTTGACTCAGTGGGTCTTGCAAGGACATGGGTCTGGGATTGTCATTGCTATCGGTGCTCAGACGGAGTTTGGTGTCATATTTTCTATGATGCAGGACGTGAGTAGCGTTTGTGTTCTGTCGTCGGGTTGATCGTATATCTGGTCGAGCTTAGGTTGAAAAGAAGCGGACACCTCTTCAGCTGAGCATGGATGAACTTGCAAAGAGGCTCTCTCTTTTGTCTTTCATTGTCATTGGCGTCATTTGTTTCGTCGGAATGTGGCAACAACGTCCTTGGCTAGATATGTTTACTATCGGAGGTGTGTCAGCAGCTTTTGGATGATTCCCCGTTCAATCGTTTGCGTCTAGTCTCTCTTGCGGTCGCCGCCATACCTGAAGGACTACCAATCGTAACAACCGTTACCCTTGCCCTTGGGGTCATGCGAATGTCAAAGCGTCAGGCAATTGTGAAAAAATTACACTCGGTAGAAGCTCTCGGCTCGGTCTCGGTCATATGTTCCGACAAGACAGGAAAGTCTTGCAAATTTGCACGATGTTGCACAACGACCGACCTTTGACATACAGGGACATTGACAAAGAACGAGCAAACAGTCACCGAGATTTATGCTGTGGACGAAACGCTGCATGTTGAAGGTCTTCAGTTGGCTGCCTCACCCTCACCGGCTGTTCGCAAGACCCTTGAGATCGGCTCCCTGTGCAACAATGCTGTCTTGTCGCAAACCGGGGATAGCGTTTATGTTGGCCAATCCACGGACGTAGCCTTGCTCAACGTCCTCTCGACGTTCGGTCTAACTGATCAGCGCAGTGTAAGTCAGCTGGCATCAAATCGTGCATCAACTCAAATGTTTGCAGGCGTTCACCCGACTCTCTGAACAATCTTTCAATTCTGAGCGAAAGTACATGGCTGTCAGTGGCATACACGCTTACTCCACTGCACTCTACAATGGGACACCACGCGAGATCTACTATATCAAAGGCGCCATTGAGGCGGTCATCGACCGTTGCAAATTTTACTTCGTGTCCGAGAACTCCACTCCGGCCCTCGATTCTAATACTCGCAGTGTCATCCTCTCGAATGCTCAGACTGCAGCGTCGAAAGGTCTTCGGGTCCTCGCAATGGCATACGGCTACGGTTCCGTGGATTCTCCCAAACCGGACCTCGTTGCCTCTCAGAGATCCCAAAAGGGACCGCAGACGAGGACCTCTTCACCGACAGCCGAAAAGGACAACCTCATCTTCGTAGGTTTCCAAGCGATGCTTGACCCACCTCGGAAAGGTGTCGCAGATGCTATTGGGCTACTCCAGTCGGGTGGTGTGCAGGTGGTGATGATTAC